>JAECUM010011732.1:0-72018 GCA_016617855.1 Megalonaias nervosa | reverse complement strand
CAACCTTGTGTTCATATAATATCTCCCACTTTTATATAGCCGGTGGACAAAGAACACTAGAAAACTCCGGTAAGAACCATTGACTCACGGGAAGCTACTGGCAAGCTTTCTCATATACCCACAGCGAGAGTTGAACCCACGCGGACAGAGGATAAATTGGCAGTGATATGGGCCCGTATTCGGGTTAAAATAGTATTTGTGTAACCGAAATACATTTTGAATTGATACACAGCCATCAAACAAACATAGATATTTCATATCACTAATGTTAAAACGGTAATAATTTAATTTTCAAGATTATACAGTCCTATCGTACGTATTAATCCACTATAGTAACGCAAAGAATTAACCCGTTTGTACCTCTGTTATCTTGAGCAGTCTTACTCTTTTCATGAACTCGAGCTGCCTAAGATAAGAACAATTGATGTATCATCACCCACCCACCATGTCCCATGTCCTAATTTGTCCCAAATTATTATGTTATTACCCAGCTCTATATTCAGCTATAAACGTTAACAAGAATGCTGTTTGTTGTTTGTTTGACCTTTAATTATTATCGGTATTTGAGTCTACGTCCCCTGAGGCGTACATACGATGGTTAGCATGTATTGTTCTCGCTGGAGGTGAACGAAATACTTCTTTCAAATCATGCAAGCAAGATGCACGCACTACAAGCCTGAGTTTTGAGTGAACCATACTCTAAGAAATATTCCGTTGAAAGGTCAAACGGATAGGTCAGTTTTATTTATAGCACTTTCATGTTTATCGGTTGAAAATGAAGTCTCAATGTTGGTTACGAGCTTCAAAAGGAATCCAGTCTTTCTTTGTCTCCTCTTTTTACAAAACATGTTCACTGCTTAGATTTATCTTTCTTCAATAGAAAATATAGATTAACCTTTACCCTGAGCGACCGAAGCTTGTACATGACGTGTGTGCTCTGACAAAATACTATAACCTCTGCGTGTTAACATTTGTATTTGGAAAGTCAAATGTCAGCTTGCATTCATACAATCATTGTTGCTAAGATGGCTATCATAATGCACTTTCTTTTTTTTTTTTCTTCTCTAAAGAAAGACTTTCACACCAGTCTAAATATAAGAAAATATATAAAAAAGACAATAAAATATAACTTATACATACTCAAAGAAAAAGTCACGAGGGCATTATCGCAAACTTACTCTCTGCAGGGGTGTATTTTAAGTTGTACTGGAATATATATTCTTTATGAGTTAAATCGACGAAGAACGTAAGTTAAGGATCTCCGCTGACATTAAACAGTCTCGGTTTATTTCGTGTGACTAGTTTTCTTTTGTTTCAAACTGTTGTAAGCTAGATAGGAAACAATGGGCCTCACTGAAAAGGCAATTTTAGATAATACTATAGCGGCAAAACAAATTAATTTATAAATAGACTGGGACATTATTGTTAGATACAATTACTCTTTCTCTATAACCTAAACTGTACGGGGTCACTGAAAAAAAACATTGCTTTTTTCAGTCTATTCACTCTGTTTTGTATTGTATTTTGTCCGCTTCAAAACGTTCATGCTGTATTGGAACGGCATAAAGCACAGAAACAAAGTTACATGTTTGTATGACATTGCGTGCCGTCTTAAATCCAGTTCTACGTCTTACATAATCACATATTTTTGTGACCTGAAAAGTGTTTCAAAATTAATGTTATGCCAGTTTTAGTCTGCCTAACTGTTCCCACTTTTGTTCTCATCCTTAAATGCACTCGACCTACATAACTTTTCTGAGCGATATTTCTCCACTATGAAATACCACTCTGTCTCTTTTAAGTGAAGCTAGCAAATATTCTCTCCGTTTATCGGTTTCTTTATTTCTCACGAAACTTTTCACAATAGGGAAGAAGGATTGAGGGTGCGATTTTAAGTGCATACGCTTACATAAAGTATGGACTTCAATAAGAGATGACTATATATTTTTGCTAGTAATGGAACACAATAATTGTTCGAGGAACCGTTTTATCTGTCTATATATCATTTGAATCAAGGTTTTATAGCTTTATTTTCTATATGAAGAAAATAATATAATATCGAAAATATACGACTCTCCTGTCTAACTTATCTGCACCATGACAACATTTGTATAGCCAACATAAACCCTTAGAGTCAAAACGTTTGCGATTGAATAAGATACATTTGTTGTTAAGATTCGAAATTATACCTTTAATAGTAAAACAATGGCAGTTAGTAATGCACAAACAATCAATCAAAACCAAACTCCACAGAGAATGACATCATAATGTACCGAGTTCAAATAATATAAATAATGTTTCTTATTATTTTGTATTTGTTCTGGTTGCATTCGTAAAGGGTTTGAGCTACATACGTCATCATATTTGGACAAACATACAATAAATGAAAAGAATAATAAAAAAAGAAAGTCGAAACGATGGTGCTTGTGCTAGTAGCAAGAGAGGAAGGAGATGTGATAGAAAAATAGCACGCAAATAATTTAGGAACAAGAGCTACAAAGACAGCATTAACAGCAGTGATGGTTGTAATAGAAACGTTTGACAAGATGCTGAATGGCAGTATGACTATAGTGGAAGGAAAAGTGGCAGTAGAGGTAGTTACAATTATTGTTGTTATTGTGGTGGTGGTGGTATTTGTACTTATAGAAGGCGGGGAAGGAGAAGGTGGAGCAGGAGGATTTCAGCTCATAGTAGCAGATTAACAACTATAAAAAGATAAGATAAATATATACAGAGATACATATATAGATGCAAGTACCCTGTTTACTGAATACGAAAAAATAGAATGTCGACGCTGCATGCAAACTTAATAGTTTTGTGGTCATAATTTGATCCATGTTCATTTGTTTCATGTTATTTGATTTTAACTTCTTTCATTTGCTTAAATAAACCGCTTGAAGGATTTATACACTATATAATTCATTTGATAATTGAAAAGTCCCTGAAGTAATAGCCTGCCACAACATAAATCGGCAAGGAAAGGTAAAATACTGTTTGTCTTGCTGGTTGCTACACGCTTCAACAATTCTATAAAGATATAGGTAAATTCGTTCATAGCAAAAGAACTGTGCCTATGAAGAAATATATGTTGTCCGCAGGACACACCTAATAGTTCAAGTGTTTACGCTTTGAGGGATTTATACAAATTTTGTAAGTACCAGTCTTGTTTGTATGATTATAAAACACTACGTAATGCACATTTATATTGTCTGTGTTTGCATTTAGTGGGGAATGAAACTGACATCTTCAAGTAAAAATTCTAACTAAACACATGTACAGCTACCTTACTCGTATTCACAATTACGGTAATTTCTAGTTAGTCAATGTCACTTGCAATTATCTAGCTACACAAATACACATTCATTTGCCCCTGTTCACATTTACAGAACTCATATCTAAATCAACGTATAAAATACTATTGGAATGACATTACTTTCTTAGGTATATTTTGTCCAGTAAGAAACAGATGCATGGCATGGTGAGTTCAGACATGACAAAAATCTATAAGCTACCAATCGCTTTGACAATGGCTTGGCTTGTAGGACGGTAGTGACGCTAGCATGCACTCGGGTGTATTTGTTTAAATGACACTAATTTTGTAGGGTTTACTAGTTTTGGAGACACTAAGCAGCAACATAGTATGGAAGGGATACCCTGTAGTTTTGGATCCCTTTAGCCCGGTAGGAAATAATGAAGGAGGCGATCTACCTCAAATGGATTGATAACATTAAGATTAAACTACATAAATAAATAAATTAAAAAAATAAAAACTTCATCCATCAGACCTATTACATGGGTGTTTCAGTAGAAGTTTTGATTGAAATGTTCATGTCTTCCAATGCAGGCATTCAGTTGAAATTATGATATAAAACAGATTTCATTGTGGTAGTGTCTCTAGCGACCATCGTGTACGACTACTAGAGTCAACAAACATTGAAGATCTACGATAGCTTTTTATTATTCCTATAAAATGGTGCCTCAGATCTGTGAGATGGATGTGATTGAAAGTGTACATAAAACTTAATTTCTTGCCCTTCATATATAAATTTAGTCCGAGTACCCTTTCTTTCCATGTTCATGTTAGATCCAGAAGTTGTAAAGTTACCTTTTCTGACCCACCACAACATATTAGTGCACAGGATTAGTACCCATCACGTGATGGAAAAGGTCAGAGTAACTCGAACTAACATATATTGAAGTAAAATGTTACTATCAGCATGGGATAAAAGACGTCAGAGATTTTAAACTAAGATAAACTGAACAAAAATGTTCGTATCCAACACGGGATGGAAAGTGTCAGAGGAACTCGCTCTAAGATAAACTGAACACAACTGCTCTTAATTTTTAACTGTCCTGTGTTAGTTGTACTCTTGTAGACAATTTGTGAAGAGAGATAACTTATAATCGCAAGCTTATGACACTCGGAATCTGGAAATGAATGCTGCCATTCTATTCGGAATGAGCAATTTGCATGTCATTATCAAATGTGAGACACTCATATCAATTCAAAATATTCATGAATAAATACGTATCATACATACTTCAGTAAAAAAAAATGCTTTGTTGTTTTCGAGCTCAATGTTACATGATGGTGTGAAAAATATGCAAAACATATTTGGGCATGAAATGGCCAGTCAAGAACAATAATTGGGCTCTTCTTATTACTAAATGGACTAAATGGACTAAACTAATTGCTGCTAATTGCAGCATGTTACCAGCAAACAAAACCGTCATGAAACATCCAATGAAGTCACTGAGGACATTCGATTCACTCAGATTTCTAGCGTGGGATTCAGTTATCTAAGGAAAGATTGCAACAATATCGCATGAATAATGAAGCCATTGTTTGGGTGACCTAAATGAACCATAACTGTATACTAAACAAAATCACGTAGTGAGGAAATATCCAAGGATGTCGGCATCACATTGTGTGCACACATATACATTTTCTGCATAGGATTCAACTACTGAAAGTAAGCTTTCATCCGTATAGCATGTACCATGATACCATTTCTTTGTTCAAATGGATACACTTTAACTTGGCATATGAGAGATTGTAAATATTTCCAAATTGTGATCGCTATGGTAATCCTCTTCTTTGGAGTATCTGCTCTTGAGTTTCATTTTTTGGGATGAGGATTTTAATTTGCGTTTGAGTTAAATGCTAAGGACGCGTCGTGAGTATTATATACAAACTGAAATGCAAGGTACGTAGGTTTCATCTTTGTTTTAAATGTATTCGATAGTTACTATTAACGTGGATAAATTGCGCAAGGAATTCTTGTTTTTTATCTGTTCAGGAAGGGAATAAAATTCCCGTTTATAGAGCAACTCGAGAAGTATAACTTTAGTTTTTAGCACCATTGCGAGAATAAATGATACATTTATTTCGATATCATCTATGTAAATGTCTTTATAACAAAACGGTAAACCTGTCTAAATATGTCTTCATATTGGAAAATTTTAAATCTGAAGCAGTTAGGCTTGCATTTGGTTAAAACCACTCATGAATCAGACGATTGAACAATTGTTTCATCAGTTTTAACCAAAACTATTTTACGGTCCTGCTAAAAGAGACAGATGGTCTACGGTCCTGCTAAAAGCATAGGCTAAAGGAAACATTTGTTTGCAGTTGTCACAATATCGATGTCATAGGAGGATGAAAGGTAATTAATGTAGTTGAGCAGGGAAGAAAAATGCATTATGTCTGTAATTACATATATTTTTAGAAATGAGCATTATATAACTTTATTGTTAAATTTAATTTTAGTATTAGAATAATGGATAGACTTTAGATAGAAATTGTTTTCATAAGTTTTAATATTCAAGTGCATAAAAGGTACTCCCTATGGTCGTAGTAGTAGGTCTTGCCCAGTATTCTTTATATTTACTGATCATCATCTTCATGATGTTCTTGTCAGTCCAGTGTTATTTACATTTATTGATTACATTTACATTTATTGATCTACATGAAACATTGATAGTCCAGTTTTCTTTACATTTGTCAATTGATCTTCGTGATTATCTTGACATCAGAGTACTGATGTTGAGAGAGAAAAATCTGCGGAATAAGAAGAAAGGAAAATGAGAGCAACATAAACTGTGTTACCAACAGACGGAATGCGCATGAGATCATTGCCATTCCGATTACGTCGGGTACTTGTATGTAAAACTCATAACACTTACTTTTAAAAAATTCTGGACAACTGCCTTGAACATCGTACCTACTTACTGTGCTTTAGATACAACATGTGCAATAGAGGGAGATTGGGGTAGTACTTATTCATTTAATAAATCTGTGAAATGAGTGCTTTAGTATAAATGTAGTTATCATAAATGAGTTTTAAAATGTTCAAAAGATCGAAAGAGTTTACTTAGTATTTTAAGAAATGCATTGAATAAGTTATATTGTACTCTGATACATTTATTTCATAACATGTTTCACTCACCCTTTGTTCTGATGTCAAATTTACGAAAAACATGGGAATATAAACATCGTGTTACTTTACATATATCACTATAACTCAGAGAATTTAAATAATGTTTTAAATCATTTGTAGAAATGAAATTAAAGCTTAATGTAATCGCAGTGTACCACGTATTATCATTATTATTTGCATAGTGGCAATTAAAATAATGATGTGATCCAGTAATTATTCTTTCATGCTCGCATTTAATAGTTTATTGCTTGTCCCTTTACATTAATACCCAAATGAAGTTCAGTTTGTGGCCCTATTAACCCTATTAACTTTTAAATATATGTCTTGCCTGTTGTGTCGGTACGATGGACAATGGCTGCTAATTATGTTCATCAGGAATGTATATGACTTTTGTCATTTCCTTCATTCAGCACGCTGTTTCTAGGACGCCATACTTTATGCTGTTCCCAAACTTTCTTTTTGCGCCCAGTATGCAACCAGTTAACGTTTGCTAGGGATGGTAAGCCAGTATATTACGTCAATAATTAGCCTATGTTAAGTGCTTATGTTACCCACCGAATTTTCAATAAACTGATGCAAAAATGATGTGAGTGGATTAATGGATATATGTCAATACCATTAAATATGGCAATAAAAAATGGGGCACCTAAAGACGGGATGTGTGTGGAAGAGTACACTGTTGGTAAGGATTATTGCCTTCCTTTGTATCATTATCTTAAACTAACGTCTGTTCTAGATTTAAATATAATCCATTATTGTATCACGTAAGTAACAACACGTCAGTACAATAATGGTTATATGATGTCAACTGAAAGCAAAATTCGTTAAATATAAGAATGAATTCTTTTATAAAACTGAATTATGTTCTATAAAGTGACTGATTTTGAAAACGTTCCTAAAATTACTGAAGCACAAGTGTTCGAAAGTTTTGTAGTCATCTTTAGGTTGGGTGCGTAGATGAATTATGTTTTAAGTATATGTAAGGGTCTAAACAGGATTTACAACGGAATGAATTATGTTCTATATGGTGACTAATTTTGAAACGAATTGCCCGATAGTTGTAAAATGGTTCTCTAAACACTCATCACTAAATGTATATCTCCCATCTTTAATTAAATCTCTCTGCTCCTGTAATTGATAAACAAATAAAAGGATAGTGATTTTATTCTACGTATGTTATGTTTGTTTGGTTTAGTTGTAGTAACTATCATACCAAGACTACGTAAGTCCTGGTCTGGTTTAGTTTTGGTGGCTAACGGTACAACAACACATGAAAGTTTCTATCGTACCAAGGCTAATATAGTGCCCGGCCCATATACAGAAGAGGTGATCTGGGAAGGATTCGAACACACGCTTATCTGATTGGGAATACGTTAAACAAACTACTGCGTCACAGTGGTTGTTGTGGTAGTAACTATAGGTATGAAATTCACGGGTTGGTACACAAACAACTGAGCTGTTGTGGATGAAAATAGCGGCTGTAGCTGTCAAAATTGATTTATGAAGTGTCGTATGATATTCCCAGCTGGGACAATCGAACTGTGGGAAGAACTAGCCTTGTATTTGATCGGTATAAAACGTAATTTATATTTATTGTGTTCCTTAAGGTGGGTTGAACACTAAGACAATATATACAATTTGTTATGTTCCTTAAAGACACAAGCTAGAGGACATGTGAGGATTGTGTTATTTATTTTCGAAACTTATGTATTGTGATTTTTAATGCCGCTCTATATCGTACCCTTATTGAAGCTTGAAGATAATATTCCTTGCAACAATGCAGATCTGTTTAACTGCATATTCACGATTTAAGCTATATAATGATTCATATTGGATATTATTCTTGTGTGTTCCGTATGTAGAGTCATTTTGACCTGCTTCTTTTACGAACACAAGCACGTACACACATACACAAACACACAGGGTAAATTATCGAAGTTTTTCACATTATTAGGTCTTACTCTTACACGATCAGAGTTATACATGACTTGCATTGTAATATTGTTTCGCATAAATAATCAGACAGTATAGTAGTTCACACCAGTATAATTAGGAGGGATTTAGGGTTAAAAATGAAAGTGAAAATATAGCAATACTTTCACGAGAATCGAATATCAAAGGAGCAGATTCCTTTTTGGATGATAAAGTAAAGATATATATATATATATATATATATATATATATATATATATATATATATATATATATATATATATATATATATATATATATATATATATATATAATAAATCCTGGTAGTAATGTGTAAAAAATATCAGTTAAATTAGAATACGATCCGCAATGGAAAATTCCATGGAGCAGGTCATTTCAGGCAAATCAAATATATTACTGTTGCCGTGAGTTATCGGAGCACATGATAAAACATTTATTGCAATAATGTAAGTGTCCAAGGAAAATATGATAATACATTGCAGATTACAAGGTTCATGTAGCAAAACTGTCGAGACAAAACTAATTATCATTTTAGAATAACTAGTACATTATGTACAACAATATTCCTTTAAAGTGTTACGTATCTCCCAGATTTGGGTGTTGGAGAATACATGCTCTTGGGAGCACATGTGCAACACTGTCACACGAGATAATTTCAACAAGATGGACGTCGTTTGGTTGAACCATTGAAACTAAGCGTTCAGTTCCTTATATCTAAAATTTTAGCACACTATATATTATGCACTAGCTATGAATATTATATGTATATTATATTTTCTTTACTGTACTAGTGAAAGGATCTATTGCGTAGATGTTTTACTAAACTCTTTTTATGGCTTGAACAAAACAATAGACATGATTCAGGTTGAAACAAGCGAGGAAGTCAATAGGTGGAATGCATAAACAAATCATTCGTTTATCTAGCAAAGGATCGGTTGGAGCGCCTACCTTTAAAATAGGCGAAATAAGATTTTAAATGAAAAAACAACCCTTGCAAAAGACAATTTGAAAATTTAATGAGGAAATACGTCAAATTGGATAAGTAATCTTAGGTAAGTATGTCGTTTACAAAGCTGCGTAACTTGAATATAGATGATAGTGGGGACATTCTTTAATAAACAAAGTTATTTTAATATGACATGTGCGATAGCATATACAAATTTGAAAAGATTTGATAAAAAACGGGATTAGTGGTAACACACATATATTTGTGCTCTAGAAATTATATGTTGAATCGTTAAATTGTGTTTAATATCAAACTATTTGTTTTAAAATAGCAGAAACTATTACAATGTAAAAGCAAAACAACAAATTGGTCAATTAAAGCTTGAACAAAACAAAACTAATATAATCATATAAACGTTGATGCAACTATTACGATATTTAAATTTCTCTCTCATTTCATTCAAGACGGTATAGTAATAGTGACTGCAACACAACTAACTACGCAGTTTTCCTATACAAAAGTTTCACTGTGTGCAATTTTAAAATAACACGAAAACCCTGAATCACAGATAACTATGGCAAAATTAACCAAATTCAGCTGATATAATAGGCGTTTCTGTGGATATAGTTAAGACATTGTATCGTGATGCAGATTTTAAAGATACTTTTATTCAGAACCTTGTTTTTATTACAACGATTGCAAATATTATAAATGCATAAATGGCACAATGAGCATTAAATTCTGTAGACGAAGTGTAGTTCAATGGAGCTCAAGAGAGAACGAATCTGAGATACAATCAGCTATCAAATGTTATTATCGCAAGAGAGTAGGTAAAAAGGATGCGAGCGACGAAATACAATATACCGGAGGTGCAAAAATTTCTTAAAATAAGACTAGATAAAAGAACCACAAACCTTTATCTATCTCAGCAATCTGGAAAAATCCATATTCATTACACAGAGAAAACATACGACACGGCTTTTGCTGGTGTTACGTATAATCACGTGACTATTGAATAAGGCGCCATGGACATGTAGGCAGCGAGATTAAGATAGTAATCTGAATACCAATGGAAAATGGAGAGTAAAATTTAAAATTTCAACAGCGCATTAAAGACGTTTAATCATCTGCCTATAAAATTCATGCAGACAGGGATGGACATAAGATAGGGCTGTATGTAAGGAAGGGTTGTATATGTGGGGCTGGATGTAAGTAGGACTGGATGTGGGTCGGGCTGGATGTAACGTAGGGCTGGATGTAGGTCGGGCTGGACGTAAGGCTGGGCTAGATGTAATGCTACCCTATGCTGTCACCTCTTAATATCGGTAATTTGCAACGTTTTGATAGGACATATGATGTGCCCTCACACACCAAAGTTATTGTCATGTCAAAAGCAATAAAATGGAGTGGGAAAAGGTGGAACTGCTAGGATACCAAATCTGAAGTATTTTATAACATGAGAGGACACCATCTCACTCAAATATTCTAATCTTTAAGAATTTTCTTGAACATGTGCAAAATCAGTCATATTAAGCTAGAGATATTTGCCAGTTACAGGTGTCTTCATAATTGTATTGTCTACAAAATAAAATGACAAAATGCTACAAATGAAGCAATGTATGAAAACCATTATTTCAAACGTATCTTTGTCAGAACAGTGGGCAAAGTAGAAACTGTATGCAAAACTTTGATTGATTCAAGCATTATGATATGCTTTGTCATTCCCATTAAAGAAAGTAATATCATCCCAGCAACTGTTGTAGTATTTGTATGACGTTATATACATGTGCAACCCTAGGCTGTTTAAAGTTATTGTACGAAAAGTGCTACATAGCAATTCATTATGTAATTCTCTAGATATGTTGCAGTGGAAACCAGCGGAGAAAATTAATAATACACGAAATTATCAACAAGATCGCCACTTGAAAACAAAATCACACAACTAGAATACTACCGCATAACATGTTAATGTGTCCCAAAATTGATAGGCGACCTATACTTTACAGCTACCATGGGTTGGACATATCAGTATCATGTTTAATGTTTAGCATATGGCGTGGTACGTACAATTATATTAGGTACAATACGACATACCTTTATGTACCCTGTTTCGTTCCTTCTAAAGAACATAATAAAGAAATCAGTGTACTGTTACATCTCCCCTGAATAATGTTTCCTTGTTACACATTCCATCTAGTAGCATGATTTATTTATGTTTGGAAACTACACAGTGGTAATCATCCATTACGTAATCTGCATAAACGAGGAACCATGCTTAATTTGAAACGTATAAAGCCCTTATACTTCGGAATTGGCGATGTTTACTTGTGAATACAGGATCTAACGGACAGGTCTTGATAATCGATTATGTATCCATGAAGATATCAAATATCAACATAAGATTTTGCGCACCATCGATTCGAAAAAGGTAGAATTGGCGGAGTAGTAATTACTGTATTATTGTAGTCGTTAGTGATTATCAACATTATGATCATTACCCTCGCCACCACCATCAATACCGTCATTAAAGGTAAAATTCTATACCACTGTACTGACACATTAACAAAGACACACACAAGCCAACGTCAGCCATTAGAGGTGATGCAGACTGGTTTAATTGAAGGTGTGTGAATATATATGTGTGTGTGTGCGTGCTTGTTTATATGGGTGTGAGAGACAGAGGGGAACAAAAAAGATTTTTTTAAAAATTGAGTCCATATCGAAAGAACGATAAACTATTTTGTAACTGCCATAAATTTCAGGTAAGTGTTGTCACTGCCCAAAACATGTTTCTAGTTCACAAGTCATTACAATAAGGTGGACAACGCCAGTCAGAAAAATTAAGCCTCTTGGATGTTCACACGCTTAGCCAATGACATGCAACAGTGTCTCATTAATATACAAACATTTCGTTGATAATAAAAACTCATCCAATATCTCACTGATTCAAACCTAAACACTAATATCGATCAAATCTTGTTCATTACTAAACTGAAAGATTGATTTGAATACTTATGCAAGACAACCCACAATAGAAAATGGAAGCAGGGCGATTATCATGAACATACTTGTCCCTCGGCCAAATGAGCTAAAGCATGTGCATGATATACCTGTTTAATATGGTAGTGTACTTCTCAATCAATAATATGTTTCTGGTTGTTACTGAACTGAATTCCTTATGTTGTAGATTAATAGCGCTATCACATTATCAATGGTAGTTCTCAGTGTGTTTTTAAAACAATAACGTTTCTATTTGCACCTGTACATAATCAAAAATAATTTTTAAGTGTTTAATAAAACAATTACTTGATGCCAATAAGAGACTTTTTTCATATATGATGATATGTCTACAATAAATTCTAAATATTAAATATTATTTGCATGGATTTTGGCTTGAAGTTTGCTCACTGTCTTTTGCAGCCCAGTCCTAACATCGGCACTGTGCTGGGTTGACAACTCACGTCAGCTGAGTCAATCCATTTTCAACATTACCGTAAAACGACACGATGGCCACAGCAAGATCACGAGGAGCTATTTGCAATTTGGTCAAAGATCGGACTCTCAAACTAAAAACGGAAGGTATGCTAAGTGTTCTTGAAATAACGGTGTCGATTCTTGAAAGATATATTCTGAGCAGCAATACGATCCCCTATGGTAAAATTAGAGCGACACTTTCATATTGTGAATTTTCATAAATGTTACTATGATGTTGTTTCTTCTACAAAATTCGAAAGAACTTGAACATAAGATTGTATTAAGAGCAGACAGGCTGACGACTGCGTTGGAAGAAGAACACTTTTAGACGTACGTAGGATGTTTCTCGTCTAAATGTCGAGTATGACTAAGCGCAACATGATCAAGTGACGATTCAATATGTAGTCTGAGCCACGAATAGCTATTAGAAGTCGCTAGTAAGGGTCATTCAGTGTGGTATTATGTGAAAGTGTGTACTAATGCGTTATGCATTTGCCCCAGCTCTTTCCACAGCGATCAAAAGTTCTTTAGCAAAGCACTCCAGACACCCGTTAGATCAGGTTCACACACTGTTGCTTATTATGGTCATGGTTGTATCTGCATTGACATTTATCGCTTATCTTATCGCCTGTGAAAAGTAAATTGTGGTTGTAATATCCCATTTGTATTGCTAACCTGGATATACCAGGCATTTGTTTTACCGACCAAACCTGAAATGCGTCATTCAACATAATTCCATGTTGGTTAATTCGTAGCACAAACCTTCAAATTCCTATGGAATAAAAAGCGTTTAAGAAGAGGTTAAAAAAAAACGTTTCATATGGTTTGCCTCTATGGTTTATGACATCACTTTCTTTTGGATTCTTTTGTAATGTATCAATTAAATTATTGTTCTTTTTATTATTTCGGAAACAAATAAGATCAGTTTCCAGTCGGGATACTTCTGAAAAGGGAAAAGATAAAACAATTTATTGATTTACTATAAAGTCAAAGTTCAATGAATACTAATATACTGTGCAGGTGCACGAGCATATTTGTGTCGGAATGTTGTTTTTCATTTATTTAACGTAAACAAACATAAAATGTCAAAGTCAGGCATGAGTGCACCTTATTGTAGCTATCAACAACTCGGTATTTGTTGGTGTTATCGTTCAATGATTCGACTCGATTCAGTGATACAAGGCACTAAAAGGGCCGGAGTAAGGGTGGGGGGCAATCACAGGAGCGCAATCTGCACGTGCTCCAGGCCACATCCTCCATGGTTTTGGTGGCCCTCTGGTTGACATCAATAAAATTGCATGTGTTTAAATAAACTATATATATATATATATATATATATATATATATATATATATATATATATATATATATATATCGTCTAATACTTAACCTACTATAGCTATAATAATTATACACAAATAAAACATGGCTTAAGGACGGGATTCAGGGTGTATTTCCAGATTTATAATGGCCCCCCTATCTAACAAAACAACCTTGATCCTTCGCTGTTGCCACATAATTATGAGTTGCTACAACATATTTTTATGGGCAACGTATGTACGGTTTCCACTTTAGAATACTATGTATTTTATATATTTATACTTATTCGAATATCTAGTTCTACGCTATACATTACGATACAATTACTGTATTAAAATCCATAGTCGACATTTTTAAATAACACCATGCCACGGGCGTATATGCAGTGTTCTCTCTGAATTTCGTACGGGGTCCGTTTCCTGACGTCCATGCGTCATGTGACCGTGATGCTGATTAATATTGGATTTGAATACAGGTAAACGTTTGTAAATGCGTATTTGCCTTAGCACATAGTATTCCGTGAAAACGTAATGAAATTTCATCTAAACCTTTTAAAGAAGAAACATTTTACATGAGTAATCATATTTCTAACTTATACATTTATGTTCCTCCTTCATAAGTGCTTCAGGGAAATTGGTCGGAGGTTAGGACTGATTGTTTGTTAATAGTTATATCAGAATTAAGCCAAATGTTTTTGATATAGACGAAATTTCACAATTTGAGAAAGTAATCAATATCCACAGAAAGTCCTTTCAACTGCAATTTAATTTTTAAAAAAGTCTGAAGTATTTTTCTGTTCAAGCAATGATTCCTTTGCCTACCCAATGCATATTTAATATCTTCTGAGAATGCGCTGGCGCAAAGCAAGGAGCTACATGAAATCGTTGTTTTATTTGCTTACTTACCCATTTCTAACAGAACGTGATGGCAACAAGTTATGTGCAAATGAAGCTAAATGTTTCCAGCACTTTTCGTTTTCTTTTTCCCGGGCATTTGCAAGGATATGCTTTCAATCAGAAGTGAATTGTTGGAAACTGAGAGCCTGCTGAATCGTCTACGGTTTCAGAAAGAAAGATATATCGTGTTAAGTTGTCTAGATTGTGGACTCAAATCACATTTTGTAGTAAGCTGCTTAAGCCATTTTCTGATTCTCCAGAGTATTAACTTAGTTTTATAAATCTCACTTTTTAAAACGAGCCTCTTTTACAAGTTTTGTTATGTTATGGCACGTAGATCAGTCCATATATGATATATCTGTAACCAGCTGTGTACATTGACCTTGTTTTCAAATTATGCTGCACGAGTAGGTATTATTTGTGAGTAAGAGAACACTAGTTAAATGTGCAACAGTTCAATCTATTTGACGTTGAATCACATAAAAGAAAATTAAATAAAACATTCCTTACCTAATTAAAATGCCATGCCTGAGATGTACTACCTACTAAATGCAGGACGACTCTTCTTCAACTATTTGTCTTCTCCTCTCATACATTTCCAGCTGGCGAGGATACTTCAAATAATATGCTCTTCGTTTTTGTTCTTATTTCTGTTCTGTTTTAAGTTTTTTTTTTGGGTGGGGTAGTGGAGTTGTTAAAGTTTTATTTGAGTTAGACGTTGTCTTAGCTCTACTTGGCATAAACCGGGGGAGCTTATGTGACGGTCGGTTGCACATGTGGCCATCTTTGAATGAGTGTCCATATCAATATGGGGTTTCACTGAATTATGGGCTATGTAAATCTCGCTATCCCTACTTTTCCTGCATGCAAGTCAGATTGGCACGGAACTTTCGTTGCAAGACTTCTTATGATGCCTAAGTGACTGGTGACTGGTGGCCTAAGTGGTTCGAGTGTCCACGTCGGATGCGGAAAATCGCAGTTTCGAATCCCGGCCTAGTCATGCCAAAGACTACAAAAATGGTACTCGCAACTGCCTCGCTCGACTCTCAGCTTTAAGAGATTAGTGTTTGGACCGGTTGGCCTAGTGCCAGGATAATATAACAGGGTGGAACATGATGCCCCATGTCTGCGGCATGATGTCTCAGCACAGACATCGCATACCCACCCACCCCAACACATACGCACTATAAAAATTCATTGAACCATTATGTCTGATATACATGTTAACATTATTTATTGCTATAAAATGAAGAAGAAAAGTTCCCTTTCCGTTACTTAATAAAGCATAATAACATGCATAGTAATACGTTTAGGTTTAAATCTCCAATATTCAGTTTCCGATCCATTTCCTTGTCTTTGCATTTATGTTATCCATTACTGATAAACGTTAGCTATAAAACCTAAACATTCGAAACCAGATTTCAGTTAAATTTGTTAACAATATTGTACAAAAACACTTAATTTGGCTTGCATATATGTTACTGTACGTAGATGACCTGATTATATTTGCATGTTAATTTGATGGTCATGATAACCATTTTTTCGTTTCCACATTTATTCACTCATTTTTGGAAAAAATGGATGGTGCTTACACCTTTTGGTATTAAAATTGTGTTAGTACAAATAACCTGAGGCAATAAATGATATTTAATAGTTACATATTTAAATTCATATGCAGCTGGCCTGGTTAGAATTTCACTCCAATACAGCAACCCTTCTTTTTTGTTATACAGAGTTTTAACTTTCTGGACATGGGCAACTTAAAATTTAAAAAAGACAACCGTTTTGAGCATTTTGTTCATTTACATTTTATAGCACGACTAAGTAAAAACCTCCTGATATCAACAAATGAAAATTTTAAAGTCATGTAAGCAATCATGTGTATAATAAACTTCCATTCCATGATTTGATTTTATGAATTTGTGTATTGTTCCTAGCAGTGTTTTTAACATAAGAAAGGCTAAGGGCTTTATGTTTAAAAATAAGGGCACAAAGTATCTAATAAATAAATAAATTAAAAATTATATACAGAAAGATCAGGATATATATTTTCTTGACGCGCAATCAAATTTATCTGTGTCTAAATACATTTATTTGTGACATGATCAAATCAAGTTGGAATTAGTGAAACCTAATCAGGGAAGGAAATACTTCTTTGCCAACGTCAATAGTTACCCTTTACTTGCAAGGCAATCCTGAGTTAGGGTTATGAAGGTATGAACAGACCAGCAGAAAGTACAAACAGGACTAAACCATGAAACAAACAATGGGATGTAATACATGTATACCACACGTTTGTTACATGATAGCATGTATATATTGCGCTGATATTTATTTTTCACATTTGTTTTTAAACAAAATTAGACCAGATAGAGCGAAAGTAGCGTTAGTGTCAGTGAATATATTATGGCGCAATTGATGCAAGAGGCACATGTTTAGTGTTCGACCAAATGAGTAAATGGCTGCTTTTGTGGGGTATAACGCCATATTTATCACGTCGGACTATACATACAGAAATGATATATTTTTGAGTGATCTGATATTGATGCTTACATTATTGACTACATACTTCCGATGAATTGGAACTAAATACCTTCCCAATGTCACATAGAGGTTACAGTTACGAGTTCGACTCTCTACCAACATGAGTACAATGGTTCCCCACTGAGTATTAAAGAGTAGCGATTTGCGAACAAACGAATAAGTTTGTGGGTATCATCATAAAGAACAAAAACAATATTAGTCAAATTAATTCCTTCCTTTTATTTTTACTGTTCATTATAATTCATAAACTTTGGTTCATATTCATCCCACTATATTAACAACTAAGAATGTTGTAATATGTAACAGAAATGCAAATCCGCCGAGACACTGCAAGGACCATGTTACATTTGCTGACAAATCTCTAAATACTTGTCAAATGGCTTATCTATCAGAATTCCATCAACCGTTTTCTTGTCTAAACATAGCACTTGCAAAAACTACTAGAAATATATGACAATGTATCGAAAGTAGGATATGCTTTGAACATGGGTTGGTGCGTTAATATTTGGTATCATAAACGGCCGATCATTTGTTTTTCAGGGACGTCGATGACGGCATTTTCTTTCGAGCCGAGACAATATTTATCTTAAGAAACTGTATATTTTTTTATTGTATTCTTTTCTTATAATAGATATACTAGGTTCTATTTCGTCAGAAATCAGAGAGAGAGAGAGAGAGAGAGAGAGAGAGAGAAATGCCAACTCTACCATCCCCTTCGACGGCGGTTGTTTTAATAATCGCTTGACCTCAACCCATCAATTTAATGGTAGATACCAACCAAGATGGACGCAATAGCAACTTTTTAAAAATTTTCTTTAAGCAAGTTTACACCAGCCCTATCTTCGGAATATAATTAAGCAATACAAATATTTTTTGTCATCTAATCATACTCTTAATCCGAATAAGATGATCCTCCCTCTATTGGTGTAGGAATTTAGGCATTAAAATAAAATAACTCCCCGATTGCCAGACAAACGGGAAATGTTTCATCAAATTATAACAGATGATCTGTTATTGGTCATGACTCGGCACTAAATAACCTACTTGTGTTGCAGTAAAACTCCAAACCAAACTAAACCCAATATCTGGCAAAACTTGCAAATTAAAACGTATACTGACCATTAATTTGCTACAAAATAGCGTTTTCCTGGAAATAAAAGTTCTCATTCATAGATTGAAAAAGAAAGAAAGCAGAACATAGCTTTTCCGATGATATTTCAAACAATGGAGGGTATAAATCATGATTCTTGCTACTGTTCTGACCTTGTTAAATATGTCTCTCTGCATTTCTTCTTTTTATTTTTGCTACCAAGGGAGGTTTGATTCCTGTTTAGTCCACGGTTCTCTGGATAACCACTGCCCGAGTTGAAATTATCAGTTGGGTTTGAGCACTTGTCATTTCATGCGAAGCAAATATATAAGATGTACTTGTTATGGGGTGAAGACTCTGATTGTGTTCAAGCAAAGACAGCAAGGTTAATAATGGACTCCAGGGCAAATTTCCGTTCCATGTACTAATTTATTTTCACTCGCATTACGCGTATATATAGTCAAGAGTTTACAAGTTATAACGCAGGGACAAGCTCCACAGTTGGTATGGAGAGTCACTGTGTTCGAAATAGTTCGCATGTATTAATTTGCCTTTCCATGCCATAGTTATATAGTGAGATAGCAAAGTCTTAGTGAGTAGGGAAGGTATAGGGGTCAAAGATAATAGCATGCCTACATATCCCTCTGCATACCCAGTAAGTTTAAACTTGGTTATCAGGTGAGGAGCTCAATTGTTTTATGTTCTGTTCCAGAAGCTAAGAACCTAGGGTAGGGTGGACCCAGGGGTCAATATTAATCATATTGTATACATTTGTAACATCGTACGTAGCAAGTAGTATAGTTATAGGGTCGGCATCTCAATATTTTTACGCAATTAATCAGGGGCTAGGATTTTGATATAGGGATGGACCCATGAGTATCATCTAGTCTTGTATGTGTCATTGATCTTACGTCATTAGTAGTAAAGCTACTACTGATAACTGCTAGTGTAACAATTTGGGTAATGACGACTGCTAGTTCATGTTCCAATACTAGACTTTTCTTCTAATGTTAGAAATACAACAAAGATCAGGATATACAGATATATCCTAATTATTTTGTGCTATTAAAATATAGTCTGTGAATGTTGTTTGCGTCTGATTTCATATAAGAATGCTAGTATTGAGTTTATTGCCTGGCAATGGACAGGTCCTGATATTCTTATCACTTTATTCCACAGTTGGAGTCGACAAATATAGAGGCCTTGTGGTGTCTGCGGACATGTTGATGGTCGTGGACTACATGGCGATTAATCTCCAGCTTTACAGTCGTCATGATGGCAAGCTCCTGGCTGCATCAAACCGACTGGAATCCAGTCCCATGGGTATCTGCCTTATTAGCGACACTGAAGTGGCTGTGATTCTGTGGCAATGTATGATTAAAATCTTCTCATTTAAATCTACAGATGACATAAAACTTGTCAAATCATTAGATGTCACGGCTGTATTTCATGAATGCCATGCAGTGGCAAAAGTGGAATCAATGGACAAACTTGTTGTCAGCGGTATGAAACTGGACATGATGTGCTGGTGTGTTGTTTCCCTTACAGATGCACATGTAGACACAATTAACCAGATCTGTACAGGGGACTTTGTTAGTCACTTGGCCATAAAAAATGACACTGTTTATATCTCTTGTATGACTGGTCATTACTCCCCTGACAATGGTGTATATGCTTATGATATATATGATCCCCATGTAGAGAAGTTTATATATCAAAATAAGGACCTGAATCCAATGGGCTTAACTGTTGACAATAGGGGTTTTATTTATGTGTGTAACGGGTACCCTCACATGATTCATCAGCTGACAGACAGTGGTGCACTAGTGGCAATACATACAGTGTCATCATTATATCCCCGTGACATATTCTATGAGGACCGACGTGGAGTTCTATACATCACAAGCTATAAGACGAGTAACAAGATCACTCGATACAGACTGGAGTATTTACATCATCCAGGTAAATCTACATTATTTTATTTACATATTTTTTTCTATCACTCAACAAATAAAACTACATAAGTCACTTACTTAAAATCTCCTACGATTTCAATTTATATTTGGAAAAAGTGAGTATTATAACTTTACTGTCAAACCAAAATTGTTTAAAATGGATATTATAACTTTACTGTCAAACCAAAATGTTTAAAAGGCGTAAACTAAAATTAAAATGAAGAAATAATTCGGAGATTTCATTTCCATGTCAAGAACGTTGTTTATTAGCATCTTTGCTGATCTTAAGCAAAGTAAATAGTATTTGTTGCTTAAAATTTAGTTGTGATTGTAGCCAAGGCTATTCATTCCAGCATTTTAAGTGATCTGCACCATTGTTCAGCAAAACTTACAGTTGGAAATTATCAATCAGCATGGACTTTTACAACGGCGGTCGAGTACTTAGCTGGATCGCTACCAGTACAGGAGAGAACACCTTGTGTTCCATATCCTGTGATTTGATTGTCACATCATTGTGAGCGACATTCAATCCGGTTTACACTAGAACAACGTTTAAAGCTGTCAACATATTTTAACACCGATTTTGTCGCGTTCAGTTTCTGGAGAGGTCCTATAATGATCTTGTATTTCGAGAGTTATTTATCGACGAGCACAAAAACCCCTCAATAATCACCAAAAATGTATGTGTAATCAAATATAGAAAAATTTTGACGAACGCGATTTGATTGCTTCTTTTTCGTTAAAGAAATGTACCTGTTGATTTAGTATTTCCTCAGTTAATATGATGTCTTATTTCATCCAGCCGAAATGAATGTCAACGGAACATAAAACTATCTCCGCTGGCATGTGGATGAGTTTCCATTATGAAGACGACGGCAGAATAAACATAGCTCGACTAAAGCAAATATAGTTCAAAATGTGTAACTATTATATATTTGTATTGAATCTACTTGTTGAAAAGGAATAAATGATCTTAGAGAAGAAAAAAAAACAAAACAGCCCAACCCCTAAAATTGAATGGCTAGTTCTTTATTTCATATGGTCCTTTTCGGAAGAAATTAATGAAACATTTGTGGAAGAAAGAGTACATTTTGGTATGTTGCGAAAAGGGTATTGGACCACAAATTGTAATGTTCGGCTGAACAGGGACCATTATTGGTGGCTGTCGTGTCTACTTTATATAAGAAGATCACTATTTTAATCAGATTGATGATTTGATAGATGCGATTAATGTTTAGATTATTCATCGATTTGAACACCAGTAAATTATATGGTTAGTTTCTTACCAAAAAGCTTGCGCATTTTGTAAACATAAAAATGAGATAGCTTGATTATAGATTACCTTCTCTAACATTTCAGTAAGTCGATATTTTGTGTCGGCCACAGTGTCAATACTATGCATTAAACAAATCATCTATTACATGCATAGGTATCCCAATAGAAATTCTGAACATGGACACCAGATCAATCCAACTATTTGAAGAGGCTCTCAAAGAGGGACAACAGACTGTTTACAGCATCAGAGTTATGGTTGTTGGGCACGTGGGCGTAGGCAAGACAACCCTTATCAAGCGTCTTCTTGGGGAGGAAGTAAACATTTCTGAGAGAAACAGTACAGAAGGAATAGACGTCTACGTAAACTGCTGTGACGTTTCTTTATCAACCCATGAATGGATACGGCGAAAAACAAGTATGTGACCATACACAATCATCAAAGAGCTACATCTCTTTATTTATACACATGCCATCAGGTGAAATATATCATGGGATGCTGCCGTCTCTCCAAATATTACTATTTTGTTTCTAGACAATAATGTTTTCTACTATCTAATACTACCAGACTTTACACGTAGCTTGCATTTGTAGAACGGACGAAACCTAGACGAATATTGATAAAAGCATTGATATCTTGCAAATATATAGGGGTCACAAAATGTTGAACGTACAAGTTGCAACAAAACATCGGCTGAATCCCTTTTTCGCATCATAATTCTGCTACACAATATCATACCATTTAGTGAGGTGATGCATCTCAACAGGCCACGTGTTATTCACAGACATCGGTCATTTCAGTTTGTTTCATTTTTCACTGAGTTACGTTGAAATTTGTAATTATGTTCAATTGTTTTATATGCTTAGTTGTGTGAATAACTTCTTGCCTATGATTGTAAGTTGCAGATAATGTATAAACCTTGTTTACTTAGCTAACTATTGTCCATGATTTTAAGTTACAAACAATATGTTGTCAAATCAGTTCGGTTTGGAATATTCTAGAAACATATGTGCTTACAATCTGACTGGAATTTGTCATTAAATTGGCTTAGAGCTAGGTCAAGTGAAAATGCGAATAAATAGTGACTTAATAAAAAAAAATAATGGATTCCAATCTTAAATCAATCTCTGGAATCAGTCTGTTATCATAGCTTTACTGTTGTGTTCAGATATAATTCGAGGGAATTAATTATTTGAATATTCATTTGAAATAATAAGATGCGTATTCCCTTTTTGAATTAATATTACTTTGGGATTAATGTAACCTATTCAACGATACTCTGGACTGCATCATGAAGGCACATCAAAACTTTCAAGTCTATTAGAATTCATTTGAAACATTCTGCATTTTTGTATTTGTAATACGACATATAGGATTAATTGTGATTTAATTCACAATACTGCAAGTGTCCATTAAATTTTTAATTTGTATTGTAAAGAAATAAATTACTTGTTGCTTTTACTTAAATTGTTGGTTTCAATTCTTTATTTTACATAATTTAAGACCTAGAGGCGTAACACAGTCATCACTATCCATGGTTAAATAATGAAACCTGGTGTTGTAGTCATCTCCAATATTCACACTAAGCAGCATTTAATATGTTTGTCTAGTGAGCATAAAGCTTTCTTATATGTACAAATAGCTAACTTATGTATACAGGATGCTGTTTTAACACATATTAGCCTTTTTACTTTTATTACAATCGCCATGCAATTTAGCGTTCCTGTTTGTCATACTTTCAAAGATAAAATTTGTTTGGAAATCTTCATGTGAGTTGGAACATATAGTGTGATTAAATTTTGCTGCAGCAGGAAAAAAGCCAGTTATGCTTCATATATAGAATGTAAATAAGCGATTGCATGAGAAGATTGAAGCAGGTGCTCTGCAACTATTAAATGGACCAGACTTTGACTTTTTTCCATGTTTTATTATATGCGCTATAATTAATTCCTTTAGCACACAATTTGCATAAGATAGCCTAAGTGCCAAAAGTGTACATGGAAATAATGTTAAATAGCTACACTTTACAGTCTAAATGAGTTAGTCATATAAATACGAAACTTGTATTATATATATATATATATATATATATATATATATATATATATATATATATATATATATATATATATATATATATATATATATATATATATATATATATATATATAGTTAGTTAGTTAGTTAGTTTCATGAATCTGTCATGTTTAAGATTTTATTTGCTACTTGGGCAATGAAAATGCGTCATATATATCATACTGGTGATTATTTTATCAATGTCTTTGCATCTTTTATTTCTTATCCCTGATCAAATCAATAAGACTTTTATTGATCAAAGATAACAATTTTATGGAATATTGACACCATTGACATTGCCCAGTTACAAAGAATGTCCTCGAAACCTATGGCCCGTGGATCCCAAAAGGGCCAGTTGATAATAGTAGGCACACTTCCACGGGTCCAGTTTCATTTTGAAAACTAATTATTATATGAATTTCATTATGTCGTAAAATATGTGAATGCAACTTGCACCGTGTTTTACGGTGTAGTTTAATTGTCTCTTACATTAAGTTAGAAATGTATGTGTAATGGACCAAGCATTTCATTTGTTGGGGAGGGACTAGGAATATTGTGGGGAAGAAATTTTAGCTCTCCAATAGGTTTTAAAATATTTTTTCTTTGATTCCTAAAAGAACAAAAACAAAAATTACAGTTCCATTATATTAGATGAAGCAATTATTTTATGAATTTATATGAAAGTCCTGGCTCAAAAGATTACCACACATAGTGTCCTGTTACAAAACATACAAATGGAAGCGTTCTTACATGATGTAATCATTCTAAGGACGGTATTGCTTTCTACGAAATGTCAAAGAGCCATGTAAGTAAGATGAAAAACTACAATACTTCTGTGGATCCCAGCTTATCTGACTGGACCATTGCACTTGCAGTCTTGAATAAAAAAATCATTTATTCCCTGTGATTTCAGATTCAGAACAGGATTATCGACTGCAGCGCCTTGCCACAGTACTGAATGAGAGACAATTAACAAGGGACAGGATTGGTAAAAGCAAACAAGTTTTGATACTGCCACAAGGAGAACCAGATACGAATGCATGTGTTACAGACAAAGACCAGGTCACAATCCCTCCTAAAGAAGAGGTAACTATTAAGAACCATGATAGAGCCTATGTTGCCTTTGAAGACAAGAATACCGAAGTAATATACAGTCGATCTCCCCAGGAAGATTTTGGCCAATATCGTAAAGCCACTTATAAACAGCAAGAAGAATCCCCCTCCACATTAGTTCAGAGGAAATTCACCCAATCTGAAACAAACACTGTGGCCATGTTAAAATTGTTGCAAGAAAATGCTTATAAAGTGAAAGAAGACACAGACAAATTTTCACCACTGACAATTTGGGATTTTGCAGGCCAGTATGCATTTTACACAACACACCAGACATTCCTGACAAGAAGAGCCATATATCTTTTAGTTTCAGATGTCAGTGGACATGTTACTGATCTTGTAGCTGATGAGTGTTATTTTGACAGTGAGGGTATAATAAAGTGCAAAGTCCATGGTGAGTATTGATCTACCACTCTGCAAATATTAAATAATAAACTCATCATTCGTAGTTACTTTATACCATAATGCATAGTCAGAGCAAAGAAGAAGTATGTTGTACAAAAATGAATATAACTTGCATAGCTGCAGAAACATCTACAGAATAAGAAAGGTATCGGCCTTATTGTTTTTGTATCACTAACATTTACGGTATTTGAAATTATAGAAAGGTTGCTTCGCGAAATAATATATTGACATGTTTCAAATGGATATGCTGAGTTGAAATAGTTGTCGCCTATTAGACAATTATGCAAATTTCAACACCCAATAAACACAAACATCTTTCAATATGCTCGAGAGGCAAAAGGTCAAGGTCACTGTGACTGTAAAACTGAAACTAGCGTCTACACAATAACTTGCATTCGTCATCATCTATGATTACTAAAGTTTGTAGATGGTTTGCACTTGAAATATTCCTGTTAAACGTAAATAATCACTGTAAATGAAAGAACAAGAGGCATTTTTTCTCATTCCTCAATCATAATTTGTGGATGGCATTCACTGTTGGGTAAGAAAGATTAGGACATAGTCGTACTTTATGGTCCAAAGTTTCTCAATTCCTTGCACATTGAGTAAGAAAGATGACTACTGATTTTGAAGTCAAAGGTTAAGGTTGCTGGGACAAATACGAAAAATAGTTTCAGCACAATAACATTTATTATACATGACATTCTACATCACAGAAGTAGACCACATTTGTGATTAGCTTGGACTTATGGCAAGGAGAAAGTATGTCATTAACGGGTTGTCGAAATCACAGATTTGGATTACACTTTGTGAATGACAAGATCATAAGGAAGGAAAATTATGAATAACGTGGTTAAAAGATGAAATGTCAAGCAGACCGTGATAGAAAGAGAGAAAAATGTTTCTGCAGAGAATTCTAATTTATCTACAAAGACTAATATTAAACACGGGGCAGGAGTATAATGTGATATTCATGCCATTTTTCTGCGCATATTGTAATTTATCCACAAAGACAACTATTAAATATGGGACAGACATATAATATGCCATTCATGCTACAATTTTGTACAGCAATTAAACATTAGGCAGATGAACGATGGGTCCTTTGTGCTACTCTTTCTGATGTTTTTCAGAACTGACTGAAGTTTGGCTAAACTCCATACATTCCTGTGCATCATTTCCTGAAGCCAGCACCCCTCCTGTGATCATGGTGGGAACACATGTGGATAAAATTTCACAGGTACAAATGAGACCGTTAATGTAATGGGAGTTATAAATTAGGGACATTACAGACCTGTCGACCCTTACGATGTTACAGTCATTCTGGCTGAAATGATCGAAAAACTACAGACGTTCGGAATAATAGAATATAAGTCAAAAACGTGCTGTCGAATCTGGATATTGCCTTGTCCAGGGTTTTGATCTTGATCCGGGTTTCATATTATATTTAGTACTGTTTGTTGTTGCTGCACACATAAACACTTCTAAACAATTCAAATGCATGTTTTCCAAGTTGACAATTAATATTACAGAAGTAGAGATGACCAATGTTTCAGTTTCGAAGTCGACAAATGATATTACTGTTCTGGAGACTAGGTGCACTAGGCATCCATTATGGCTGCCAAAATGACCCTTTTGACAATCGTATTATCGCCACTACTTCTGAATGTATGGTGTTATGTATATCTAATTTATAGTATGTGATTGACCTTAGTCCGTGATTCAGGAGAGAGTTTTGGCCTGCATGACTATTGTCAAAATTTGTAAGTTGTTTCTTGAGTTTGAGTTCAAGACCTAGCCTTGATATTAACCCTAGAAGGTTCTTGAAGCGAAAGATTTGACAATATGAATCTCACCAATAGAAATGCCCCATAATTAAGGACATTCTGTTCAGTCATACTTCAGGTGACAGATTGTATATTAATGCAAGATGTACACAAGGTCTTCTTCATTCCAATCTGACGAAGAGTCTTTGAAATCATATTTAGTTATATTCCGATATAATTTGAAAAGAATTATTTTTTAAATTATTCATTGGAATTGCAAAGTGCTCATTGACTTATCTTGAATAAAACACTACATAGGATAATTGATGACTCATTCAAAGACATTTTGGACTATATCATTGTGGTACACTCAGTACTATTGGTACATTAACATACTCAAACCTCGTGGTAGATCAAGGCGTTCAAAACAATATGAATTTATTTGCATCATTATATACTCTTGGGCAAGTAATTAAACATTTTTGGATTATTTTGGAGTTAATTCACAATACTGTAAATTCCTCATACCTTTTCACTTTGTAACTTTGAACATTAAATTTATTTCTTGATTTTACTAAACATATTGGTTTTACTTCTTTCTGTTACACAGTGTACGACCATAGAGTCGTAAAAATAGTGACATGATTTTCTTTTCACTGTTTCTAATGATGCTTAATTTAATTAAATTATATGTTGCTGATCGGAGGTCTAGATCGGCAGCCGTCATGAAAATCTTGTTATTACAATTCCATCTGAATGGAAAACCATATCCACCGAAAGACATGTATTGATGACTAGTTTGTCCTAAATGAAATGTAATCCACTTGGACATCCATAACGGCTGCATTAATAGCCATATCGAAAATCTTGTTGTTGCTATGTTTCACAAAAAGACGTCTTAGAATGTCTTGTTTGAAAATGGTGATGATTTAAATTCCAATATATAACATATCTGCCATCTTGAATATAGTGTTTGCGATCCTCATCCTAAATGGTAAGTAGTATTAACATGGGGTTTTGCCAGAAGACTTTGTGACTTGTTGGGCCTAAAAGAAAATTGATTCTGATCTGACGGTCTCCATGATGGACATCTTCAGAGTCGTGGTATCACAGGAAAAGCAAATTTTCAGAGCCTTATTAAGTGAGCATGACACCATTCTTTTCAGAATTTTATACTTCAAAATTTATTACAGGTTACTGGACAATGGGTAATCGATTTGCTGATTTTGAATTGCACTTTTAATAGATTATTGGGTACTTCCTGCCGACGAAAAATGTTAAGTGCTTTCACAAGGATGCACTGAGACAGCTGACTCTGGCTAGCCTGGGTGGACATTGAATATCCAACCCTTGAATTAAGAATCTGATACTGTCTAAAGGTAGATACTTCAGATCCTTACAACTTGAACGGTACTGGGAATTGATTCTCAAGCTTTATTTGTGCATGCTATTACGACTCAGTGGTCTTAAACAAACTAACAACATAGATAAAACATATGCTAACTGTTTAAATTTCGAGAATACAAAGTGTAAATGTGAAACGGCTCTTGCAAATGATAAATGAGCACCTTATATTTTAATGAATATTTTAAAATAGATACCTTGAATCTTCTCAAATGAACCCATCTGAACTCAAGTAGGAATATGTTCAGATTAGGAATGAGGAATTTTATTGATCAAAGCCTTTATATGAGTTTAAGATACAAATAGAGTACCGAGTGAGCGACATTTTCCCCATCAAATTCATTAAAAAAAATCATTTCTAGATCATTGTTAATTTCTAAAATGAAACTGGACTTAGAACTCAACATATGTAAACATGTTCATCTTCAAGTAATAATGATCAGAAATATAAACTATAATCATAGGCAAGAATTATGCAGAATGGTGTCTAAATAAAGAAATTAGTCACGGCGGTTTCTATCGTTAATTACTGAGCAAGGTCAGATCAATATATATATTTCTGGGTATGGCATACACCAACTGTTCTTTTCAGTGATATAATATTGGATTTAGAATTTAATGAGGTAATGTGATAGCGATAAGACAACTTTGCTTAAAAAGTCACAACTTCTGTAGAAAAAAAAAACATAATGTGGTGTTAGACTGTGATAACGGAGCTATGAATTGATTTTTGCTGATTTTTGTTTGTTTGATGTTTAAATTCAGGAATGGAAGCACATCAAAATACAACGGGCTTTTGCACACATTTTTATATACAAGCGTCCACAAGCATCCTTGACTCCAACCTGGTTTATTTGTCTTTGCTTGTAATGCCTATGTTGTTGTGTTGGCTTTTGAAGAATGCGGGAATGTTGTCCATGCTGTGTGAATATATCAGTACCATGTTGCATATTTTGTATATAAATTTGTTGATAACTATTCAAAGCCTTTTGAAAAATATGAAACCATGAAACCCATAACATTTTTAGATGGGAGTATGAAATTCTTCTGAAGAGCATGCTTTCAGATTTAGTCGGTCGCTTAAACAGTAATAAAATGTAACCTGCAATTGCAATACATTATATCTTTTCAGGTCGAAGAACAACATTCCCTCCCCATGTATGTAAATTGTAATTAGAATAAAGTAATGGCATGATCCAGATCCGTTACATTAGTTGATTTCCGACAATTGGAGCATCATCCTTCTTTTCGTTGGACATTACTACATCATGTCTCTTGGGCACTAAACGCCTCATCATTTAAGTTACCTTTGGCAATTGTACTGTCATTGATTTCTTTTTGTTATGTATTTGTTGTTATTTACTTCCCAGAAATACCTATAGCTGAAGTTCCCTTTTTAAAATAAGGAACTTAAGACTAAACAGCCAATCATTGCCCCTATTTATTGCTTACTTTCTCAGGATCCGTATCCCACTTGTTTGGTATCATAGGACGCTAAAATCATCTCTGGTTTGCAGAGGCTGTTCAAGACGCAACCCAAGTCAGACCAGCTATTTCTCCTTCAGTCAACCAATAGGCATATGGTCCGTATGCACATACGCACACTTAAGCCAGCCACATAGACTCTGACGTCATGGAAATTGGTCTATCTCCCTGTCGCGGCTCGCCAGATTTTGAAATTGAATTGTGAACACTATTTACCATATCTTGCATGCTGATCGTTCTTTGGCTGCCTTCTTCAGTCTGTTGAAGGCAGAATCATTATCGCCAAGGGCATTAGAGACATTCTAAGAGGCTATTGCTGAGATATCGAGATGTATTCATGATGTTCTTAGCTATTTTATCGGTAAGCTTTCACTCACACATTGATGGGTTTAATAGCAGCGCTGTTATATTCTTGACAGTTCCTATACTCCAATATGTCGATGACTGGTTCATGCACTTCTGAGAGGTCTGTTTCTCTGTTGGGAGGTCCCGATTCATCAGTGTCTAACCCCCAATAAGGATAAGTAGTCCAGTGGTCCAAAGAAGGATATTCCCTTCACATGAGCTGTTTTTGTACTACTTAAAGGGTGTGTCTAGAGTATCTTAAATATAAAGTGGGTGTTCGGGACTCCTCTCTGCTTGGAAATCTGTAACCCCCTCCATTCAACAGCTTCAGAGGATATCACTCTGGTGTGACTCTGCAACTGATGCAGTAGGAAATGCTTTGATCTGACTGTCCCTCTTTAATTGTAATAGCAAAATTCTTACTTTTCTTCTTCGATGAATAAAACTGCTATAGAGCAGCCATTTCTAGTACTTACATTCTTTATGGGCTCCAACATAAGCTTGAATACACTCTTTCAGAACTGGTCAGGTATTTTGAACACCAGATACCGTTTGATTTACCCTTAAATACGAGTCGTATTCTGTTTGGTACCTAAAGCTTCTTATGATCTATTCAGTGAGCTTCCTTCGAGAATATTACCCTTAAAATATTTTTCTCCTATCCCTAACAACAGCGAGGAGATGTAGAAGGAGCGAAATTCATGGTTTTTCAGTGGAAAAGACTATGAATGCTGCAGAGATATCTTTTGTTTTAACCACCCTTTCTAGCTTCTGTAGCTCCAGTTCCTGTTGATATCCCTAGTGTAGATAATATCCATGCTGAGGGTGATGAAGAGAGTGTTTGGCATTTATGCTTGAGGTCCAGTTGTGTCAGTTCAAATATCTGTCAAGGCTACAAGTCTGCAGTAAAAGATTATACTGCAATAATGATAAGTTTGCTTGACATTTGATATTTGACCAAGAACCTTGCGCCAGGCTGGCAAATTCAGCAGTGCAATAATAACAAGTAATGCTTTACTGCTATTGAAATGTAATTTTCTGGTGGGGGATAACTAATTTTAAATATGTAATCTTTAGCGGTTACAGTTGTATAATTCCTTCCCACTCATGCCTGGTGTATTTAAATCTCAGACTAAATGAAATAAAGATTATATTCAGGTTGTTGGAAGTGGATTCGTTTCATTTGGTTCTGTACTGCAACCTCAACACAAGTAGGTTATTTAATGCAGAGGCCATTTGAGTAAAGTGCCATGCTAACGCACACAACCGCACCCTTTCGATAATGAGTTAGGCACGATAATCACTGTAACACCACGGTTCCCCGGAAAAAAGTGAGTTATGTATCATGTTCTATTTTTATTCTTTACCTCCATTAACTAATTTTAGTAGCAAATAATATCCTTAAACTGGGATCTAGCGCCAGAAAAATACCTAATGCAACGCATGGATTACATAATTAAAATAACACTCATCCACCTACCACACCCCCGCCCTACCCCACCCAAGAACGATACACCATGGTCTAAGCGAGCATTATGGAATCAGAAGATTTTCTGTATTTACATTTCAATTCTCCAAACTATCTCTCATAGTTTAATATGTAATAACAATATAGTGTTCAAAATAAATCATTAGCCAACAAAATGCATACAAAGAGAACTTTTAATCATGACAAAGCCCATACTCAAGCAGCATGTGAAATTCCAGTTTTGAGTAAAATGAAACTAGTAATAAACCGGGGAAAAGATTAAACATATATAGCTGCTCCCTACTGCACTTCTGCGTTTGTTGTAAAATGGCTACATAATTTGGTCACCACAATACGGTTGTGAAGTCTCTATTTCTAGGATCAGTTTATAGTATATATTGTAAATGCCATGTAAATAGTAAATCTCATTATGCAGTTCATACCAAATCATTTTATCGGAGAGAGTAAAAATCATCAGCATGGTAAACTTCAGATGCTATTGCCATAACAAGCGTTTGGCCGTTATTTATCTTTTCTGCAAGGGAATTTGACCGATACTGTTTAATTTCTTGGATCAGAAACAACCACCAGCAAAAGGAATTAAGCGAGAGACACAGACCACGAATTTGGAAACAGTCGAGTTCACGCCACAAACCGCATCAACACGTGCAGCTACCTCTAGCAAAGAACAGTCTAATGCAATGAACATCCTTGTTTCTGTGCAGAACCTTTTAAAGCAGCCGAAAACAAAAGGCATAGTAGATAAGACACCCGTCGCAATCAATCCAGGTAGGTCGAGGATGCATACATTATATTAATAGTGATTTGTAGTAAGAGAATAGTCGAGTTCATAATTCCCAGAGATCAGTATTATTGTCAGGGTTCAGTTAATTTTTGTTTCAAGAACTTGTCCCTGGGACGAGTGAGTTCAATTAGATGATCATCCCTCTCGTCATATCATTCACTAACGTATATTTAGAAACTATGCTTTTATGCTTTCATACAAGATAAATCCACTGGCACTCAACGAATGCACGATACTACAATGGCTTCAGAAAGTGAAAATAGTAGACTGGGAGTGGAGACAACGATTTTAAAATAATTCTGCAATAAGATACATGTTTGCAGCTTCACACATAGCCCTCGATCTCTCAGGTGTACAATAATACTTTGCAGTAACCAAGATGCCATTTTAATGGGGATAAAGTTTGCTTTTGAACGAATGATATGATTGCTTTATCAAGTCGAATTCTGAGAAGTTGAAAAGTCAGAAAAATGTCAAGAAATTTTAATATATCGCCTCGTCGAACAGAGTTAAGCTCACCCTAGTTAACCCGTATTTACAAAATATTTAAGCTTTATTGATACTCTGTGATATTCTGAAAACACCGCAGATATTTCAGTAAGTATGTAATTTATTTTTTTCACGAAAATTATAGCTAATCTACACTTGAAGAATAATTTCAGGCGTCTCCTCTACTTAACAAATTCATTACTGTACTTAAATCCATTCTAGGCAAACCTATGCTTCTACTTTACCTTTCCAAGGCGCCTATAGAAACTAAGAGTGCTGGCTGACCAAAAGAGTTGGAAACTTATTATGTCATGACTCCAATTAAATTACGACCAGTAATATATCTCCACGTTATGTTCCTTATACATAGAGTATAATGTCAATGAGAATCAACACTTAAATTGCATCTTCCAATTGTATATTTGCAATATTTTCTTTTCAAAATTACCAGTAAATATTTTTAGAAATGTCTACTGGGGTCTTTGACTGGTATCTATAAAACTAAACAGTTTTGAAAATACAAGCAACCTTGGTTGAGCATGATACGGATTAGACAATTGTCCTGACGCCTAATAAAATATGTGCACGATATGAAAAAATATCAAGTGTTAGTAAATAAGTATTCGTGAAATGGAATGATTTTAATTTGTTTGCTTATCATGTTCTCCCATAATGAAACATATAAAGTGCTATCCAAAATTAATCCGGGTTCATTGCCATACGTGTGCAACAAATAAATATGTGTTTAACTTCCGCATATATCTTCTTTTTTTATTCTTTCTTGAACAAACCCTCTAATTTGTTCATGTTATTTCTTTTTTATTTCTTTAAAGCAAAATAGTTCTCGCTCACTCTATAGTGAACTATCATTGAAGTTTGCATATTGTGTGAAGCACCTTATTCTTCTAATGGGATTCTTTGTTGGACAATTAATGATTTATCTTTTGTGAGTGAGTATTTGAATATTAATTGGCAATTGCAATTGTAATTGTAATATTAATTGGCATTGTGTGCAACTTATAGGGAGCATTTTGCACCGCAATGTCCACTGTAGCTCAGTCGATTAGTTAATTCCACGTGACCGGACGGGCATCCACTTCTATATATTTATATTGCTGCAACGTTCTCATTTGGGTAACAAAACCTAATTCGCCTGGAAGCGAACATACAATATGACCACGGACAACCAGTTAGTGAAGGCCAGCAGACTGGATTGATTAGTTCCCACTGAGAAGTGCTTATTTTCCTCAATCCAATACACACTGTATATGCAATCGTTGCAAGTATTAATGACTGACATGTTAAACGTTTCAAAGCTATATGTATTCATTTCAAAATTCATAATAAAAAAACAAGATATTCTTACTGGCACATTTGCAGATAGAAGGAGAAATGCAAAACAATTTTGTATCCAGTAGACATTACAAGGTTACATGTTTTATTTTACTTTATTTTGATCACTTTGCTAATATGTAAGAGTTGGGCTAGCACAGGTTTGGAAGAATACTTTTCTAACAGCCATTTCAACTTGATTTGAAAGGGGGTAAGGTACGGTGAATCAGCCCGCATGGGCAAAGTTCAGATAGAACCTGGCACCAGATTATCTCAATACTTTTACTTCAGAAGTTCGTTGTCGAATCGCTCGCTTTTCTAAAAACAAATAAAAGATCCCAAACACAAGACTGAATTGTTTGAAGGAAGCTTGACATTTGTATATATCCATATATATCTATTTGTCTATCAATATTTGTGGTTTTTGTGTGCGTACATTTGTATATCCATATGTGTCCATTTGTATTTCGATATTTGTCCATTACAAAGATTTAGTTCAACGCTAAACGCATTTACTTCCCTTTCATTTCTATGCTCATTTTGTTTATCCCTGTTGGACTTAGAAAATAGCTCTGAGAGGGACTTCACATGCAGACCCTGATTAGATTCTTGTTAGATGAAAATGCTCATCTTTTCTCCTTCACTGTTGAAAACAGGTTAGTTTCTCCACATACTGTTGATAAAATCTATTCTCAGTTAAGATCTGCGAGAATTGGTAAATCCACAGATTGTAACTTAAACTGTTTATTAAGCAGATGCTGATGCCTTTCCTAGTGTGGATCAACCCAAGACACCAAGGAAATGGAAATTCTGGCAGAGGTTAATAAGGAAGAAGAGGATACCGGCCGATGCAGAAAAGGTAAAGTTGAGATCATGTGAAAATGTTTTCAAGATTCAAAAGAGGCCAGCATGATAAAAATCCCATTTGACTGCCATGGATTATTGCTTATCACAGACTAAAACAGTTTCAAACACTTTGTCGATTATCTGAGTAACCAATACAATCATTTCTTTTAAAAATGATTATAATCTGGATGACCAATTCAAAGTTTTTCAGGTAGGTCCATATACGGTTTTAAGTTAAATATTTTTATATATGGGAGGTTTAGGCAGTTTCACAACTGCTGTTGTTATGAAACCAACTATTGTTATGTCTGTCTATGAAAAGGGAGTCAAAACATATTGTGATATAATATAGACCAGCAATGGTGCCATACAATTTTGAGCAAACGATTCTTTTCATACATTACCCGATTCCAATGTTGGAAGACTTCTTGCAGCCCACGTTTTGTATAAAAATGAAAGCATTAATACAGTGTTTCTTTATATAGAATAACAAAATATAATCATAACAAGAAAATGAAATATCGTTTTAGTTGTGTCTAAATTGTCTAGTTGTGCCACTTTAATAACATTCATATTTTTGGAAGTACTTCATTCAATTAAAACTGTGTAAGCATTTGATTTTGTTCCAATGCACAAGCCTGTATGAAGTATCTAGTAGCTGCTGGTTACAACCAGTGCCTTATATCAACGTGATATCAAAAATGATAGAGAAACAAAAGAAAGAGTGTACGTTACTTAAGTATTATGGAAAATGAAACAAAGAGGAAGGACATTTAGATTTAATGCTTAATTAAAATGATCGTTCAAGTGAAGCTGCTGTTGAAATTGCTTCTAAGAAAAACTTGCTTCATCCTCTGGAATTCTTATAAATTATGTGCAGTGTGGAGAGGTAATGCATGATCAAATGTCCTTAGAAAAGAGCTCAAGCTCCTCAAAAGCGGGGACATTTATTTATTCTCAGCTTATTGCACTAAGCTAACGTTCCACTTCAGAATTTCTCACGAGTCCAATGGGGGATGACTAGATTCGCGTTCGGCACCTCACGAAAATTAAGGAGATCTTATCGCAGCTGGAATGAGACACTATTCGAGCCAAGTGGTAGAATGAGAGACTGTTTCAACCAAGCGCTTGATGTCTCTAATAGATAAGGCTTATATGGTCGACATTATTAATGCCGGAACAGGAAATTGTTAAGGGGTTAAGCCTTCAATTTAGCCCACGATTGCGACAATCCTAAATCAAATATGGGATGTTGGGTGCAGAATGTTACCTATCCCCCTCCCCCACCGTGTAGCGTGGATATACAATATATATTACTCTTTCTGTGCGCGAAAATTTTCTCGCCGGACGTGAAGGGGTATTGAAGAAAACTTTCAAAGTCTATGTAAAGGATGGCAACGAGAATCCATCATTTAGAATATAGCCTCAGTCAGCGATCCAATTACAGTTATCAGGAGTGTTTTATTTCTGACTGACCAACCGGACCGACAATTCTTGTGATATTATTTTATGAGCTCAGACATGTTCAGACTTCAAGGAATAGACTATTGTGATCACAACAAGGTAATCTGCGAATTGCAGTCCACTTTTGATATATCCAGACCACGTTCACTCACTCTGTTCCACAATGGAATCTCTCCCGGATTTCGGCATGGCCAAACTCAGCAAATTTTGAGTCATTGTTTTTGCCCCACTCCAGCAAATATTATACAAGACTTGAAATTATGATAACACACCAATTTAAACAGGCAGAGTGAATTAGATGCATTCGATATCGGTAGATCCGAACTACGTGCAGTTCTGTTCTGATGGTTTATCTTCTAATGACACAACCCTGTTCTTTCCTAAGAAACCTTGCAAGAACTATTTAACCTACATAACTATTCGCTTCCTATCTTAATCGATTTGTTGAGAGTAGCAAAGCTGTAGAACCCCGCAAATACCCTCAAATATCAACAGATAAATACACACAATATACACACCAGTTCTTAAGAGTTTATTTTATCGCTTAAAGCAGGAATGCAGGGCATAACCCCACAATCGCTGGTCGCTTGGCTAAAGAGGGTTATTAAATCGGTGTATTATAAACTCTCACAATATCAGGTGAACTAATTTGCCTTCCAAGTAATTAAATAATAGCGGCTTCCTTAGGCCTGGTCTTGAATATAAAGTCATAATTCGGGGTATAACAGACGCAGCTAAATGACGGAAATGCACAGTCTGCCTTCTCTTCCTCCCATTTGCATCAGTAGCCTCGCTAAGGAAGAACCAAAATTGGATGGGTAAATGGCAACTGAACAGAAAATGGCCATTCCTATTCAATAAAGGACAACCTTAACACTGACACGAATTTTCCATCGCTTCATTTATAAAGGAAACTTGTGGTACGAATAATCAAGAGAGGAATCCCACAGGCATCTCCCGTGTCTATATATAAACAAAATGTATCCGACTGTGTTAAACTAACAACGGGAGAAGTTCTTCCTTTAAGAAGAGCAAACATACACCTACTTTTTTGTTACAGGTAGAGGTAAGATGTTTATCATTTCCATCACCTCTTACCTATTCTCCTAATGTAATGTGATCAAATAATGTATTTGCCGGTAACAGCAGAAAGTTTTAGCAAATTTTGTTTTCCATATAATACCTGCCTAATCACATTACAAATAATCCTCCACACCCTTCCATACAGTGCGAGCATTATAGAAAGTGTCGCCTAAGCAAATAATTGGTCTTAGTCGGATATACCACCCAGTGGGTAGAAAAGGGAGATAACTTGTAAGGTCTGAACTTGGAGGTAGCAAAGAAAGATACCCTAATGTGATCAGGTAGGTATTACAGGAGAAATGTAATTTACTAAAATGTGCTTTAAGAAATTACATTTATTCATTTGTACTTGTTTGTTCACATAGAGTAATTTCATATAAAATTATTTAATTAAATTTAAAAGATCCTAATCAATTATTATAATATTACTTGAATACTAATACAGTAAAAGACATTATGCAAATATGAACTTTGATTTGCCTGTATAGATTTTATTTGTTTCTCTGCAAGTAAGAGTTATTATCTGTTTAGCTTGCCTCCCTGCCTAGATTTTAGTTGTATGGTTGCAAATTAGGGTTTAAAACTGATTAGCATGACTTGCCTATCTAGATTTGATTTGTATCATTGCAAGTAAAACTGATCATTCATTGCAAGAAAGAGTTTTAAAATAATTAATTTGACTTGTATGTCTAGAGTTTACTGGTGTTATTGCAAGTAAGGGTTGTGAACAGATTAGCGTGACTGGTCTGTCTAGATAAGAGTTTCAAACTGATTAGTTTCATAAGAATCAGGATACAGATATTATCCCACCTCTATGAGTAGATGAGAATTAATAGAATAATCGTGTCATCTGCTTTGGCGTCTGCACATATAGAAGCATACACGTCTATACAGTCTATCCGAATGTTAAAAATTATTTCATCCTAGGTGCTATGCAGCAGTTTAGAATGAGTTTCATAACACCTACTTCGTAGGGAAGATGCTGAGGAAGCTAAGTTGGCAACATGGTTGAATACCTTTGGTTAAGATTTGCATTTAGGTCTGAGACTTTGCACGCTGCATACAAAATTGTATAGCTGGAATAAAGAAACTTGGTGAGGAGATACATCGTTGATGAGCATTAGTATCATGCCACAAAAGCATGCCACAATGAATAATAGCTTATACTTCATTGACAGTAGTCAGAGTATCCATCGTACCACACGTGTGTCGTAAATGAGAGTCAAACAGGTCTTTGTACCAATTATATAATGAGAATGAAATGAGAATCAATGGAAGTGGAAGGTTGCTATATTCTCCTCACAAAATTAACAATATGTAATACATTTCATGCTTAACAGCAGGGAGGGCGGACCCTACGGCCTCGTTTTGACATTTATTTTGTAAAATCATTGCTTCTACGCTAATTTGTCCGCTACTGTGCTGTGCTACTGTGTGCATACATTTCTATAGACTGTTTGTTTATTGAACTCGAGATAGTCATCCCGTCAGGTCCGCCCTCCCTGCTGCTATGGGTGTGGGGGGGGGGGCCAAATCCTCCAACCGGGAGTGAAATCAAATCCAATACAGCAAGTAAGCTAAATGATGCGGTCCCCTACATGCGGCCCTGACATTTTATCCAAGTATAAGTACAATATTTCCCGCCCCAGAATTTCCAGTTAGTTAAGTGCACTCGCCCGCGTTTGTTATTCTTGTTAACTTTGCCAAGCGCAGGGAGACAACTCATCCGGCCTTAAAGTGAATTTTTGGGTTGTTGTTGTGGTGTGTGTGTGTGTGTGTGTGTGTGTGTGTAAAAGTGAGAGTTGCTGTCGCATCCAAAATTTTATCGAGACCAACGCGATACATCGATCTGGGGTAATGTAAATTTATCCTAACAAATCCATGTGAGGTCGCTTGAGGGCGGGAGAAAAAGTTTTTAAATTTGATTATATCTATGTCGACGGAACACCAGGTTTGATGAATATTTCGTAGCGTGTGTGTATCAACCCCATTATATACCACCAAAAGGTTGCAGTTATCTCTGATGACTTTAGGTATTTGAGTATATAGCTGAGTAACAAATCACATCCGTATTTTTATGTCTGCGTTGTTTGTCTAACCTCACGTCATCGTATACTACAAGATTGTCGATTTCCCCCTCGAGATCATCCACCGACGGAGACTCATCGATATCAGTAATAAAATTAATAATATCATCCGCGGCCGATTTATCAGCTACAATCTCCTTCGCATTATCATAAAAAAAAAATCCCTCAGCACACTGTAGCATCGTTGATCAGCTACTGATGGCGCAGCTAAATATAACTTATCCCACTTAAGCCATCTCATTATCATGTTCATTAACAATTGAGTCTTTCCAGACCCAGATGGCACTATAATAATTGCTCGAATAGAGTTTGGCAATGCTGGATGGTGCTTGACGGGTTCTATTTCTCGTGTCGCCGAGATGTAAATGACATCCATATTAGTAATAAATATACCAAATACTATGAATTTATATTGCGTTCGGTGCAAGGGATTTGCTTATACTAGTAAATTAGCAAAATAACGCCGAGGAATAAAAGGTGGCACCAAAACTACAAGTTTATTTTGTCTCGTGAGAAGAAGTTAGGCTGCTATGTCGTGGCTTCACTTGCAAAATTACCAGGAACTCCATGGGCTAAGTATCCTGGATATAAGTATTGTGGCCCTGGCACCCGAATTGATATTCGACTTGACAAGCAAAATCAACCCAAACCAGGAGAGTCTCCAGTGACTGCGATTGATCAGCGGTGTCATGTTCATGATGTTGCGTATAAAAGTCCAGATTTACAACAACGACATATCGCAGACGTGAAGCTGATGCACACCCTAATGTCAATAAAAATTAAAATTCTGCGAGAATCAAGCTAATTGGCTGGTAATATCTGCGATGAAATGCAAATTAGTGTTAGGGGCTGGGTAATTAATCTACCGATTATTATTATTATTATTATTATTATTATTATTATTATTATTATTATATGTCAGTTTATTACAGCCCAAAGAGATACTGGAGGGATAGGGCAGCTATTAGTAAACTAACTTGCTGACGTTGCAAGGGTCACACGTGCTGCAGCTGCAGATTGGTTAGCACGACAGGCAATATGGCAAGTTTATCTACCACCCCCTAAACAAATTCAGTATGGGCATGTTGATGTCAGTACCTCCAATGAAGCTGATCAGTCCGATGTTTTGCTTTTACCCCCTGATACTATTAAAACTGGTAGACGTCAATTACGTGCATACAAATAGGCATTAACTGTTGTTGGCGCTGCATGTTGATGCAAAGAAGCAGAATCGTTATCCGCTAAAACAGCCGCCGAAGTTGCATCTGCGTTTGAACAATTTTATCGACGAGTGCCCTTGCAATGGCCACTGTTACTACAGGTTGACCCTGGCAAAGAATTTCTTGGTGCAGTTACATCGATGATGAAACAACATAACGTCAAAATCAGACGAGGGCACATCGCGTTACGTCGTGATCAGGCAATCTTTGAACGATTTAATCGAACACTTGCTTAACGATTATTTGGATATCAATACCCTCAAGACATTTCCACAGACACAAGATCTCGTGAATGGGTTACAAGACTGCCAAGTGTGATATCCACATTAAATACTGAAATTACAGATGGAATTTCTATGAAACCCATCAATACAATCGCGAAAAAATGCATACCATAAAACGACATGAATCTTTATCAAAACAACCAGTACTAGGTAATGTGACTGTAAGATATTTAGATGAGCTATGGGAGTTTGAATGGGGGAAAAAGAGCGACTGACCCAGTCTGAAGCATAACCGCACATACAGTTTCCAGCTACGGGTAGACCTGCAATCATCAGATTAGAGCCAACTGTTCCTCAACGTGGATTTGTCCTTGAACAATTACAAATAATTCCTGAAAATACTCAATTACCACCGCCTTCCCAAAAGTGAAGGTTCATTGCCCCACCTCCAGGGAGCTAGCGCCTCGACGTCGATTACACTATAGACAGGTCAGCATTACATTTTCACATGTATGGCTACGACTACTATTCATTCTATCCACAGTAAATTGTCTTGGATTATTATTCGAATAATGCTGCCATGACATTACTGCATTACAGCTCTCACAGTGATTATTTTGTTGTTTAGCTTCATGATCGTAGAAACATTAAGATCAAACTCACGCTTGTTTGTTTCACTCCGCTGATATGCAGCTAATTTTTTCCTTATTATTATATCATCACCATTGCCCTGAGTTTGATCCTTATCCACAATGGTGTAGTTATCATGACTAAATTCAGGGATAACTCTCCGTAGTTGATACATTTTCGCCACTCACGATACTGCTAAATAAACTAAATTTGACTATTCGATACAGTCATCGATAATCCAAATCGTAGTATCAGAAATAGTTAATCCCCGAGATGACTGAATAGTTATAGCATATAATTAGGGTCCAGAACGATGCTGCATCCGCGAGTGCTTTCTCAACCACATCCACATCGACGGCAACAATACCATTCAGTACAAGTTTTTGTTTTTCATTTGTTTCTGGAATCGATCCCTCAATATTTTGTTTACGTTTATCTGCTGAGCAATAAAACAATGGGACACGTAGACCTGGATATTTCTCTCGATGAAGAAGAAATAATCGCTGCTGAAGTGAATAACGAACACATTTCCGTATGCACATATCAGGTCACTAGGTTTCCATAACTTCCAAAAAATCCTCGTTCGTTGTTTCTGAAATTACTTTACGCATTATCTAACACTGGACGCTATTCGCCTGCAGTCGTATTAATGTTTTAAATTCTTTCAATGACTCATCCATTGCCCTGTGGTCCTCGAACACATTCTCATAATAATCGACAGATTCTTTAATCCAGCAGTGTGGGGATTCGCCGACAAAAGGTGGCGGTTAGCCGTGATCGCCGAACATAATAAACAAACATTTTAACACGTCTACCGATACAGTGCATAACTCATCCCAGATAATAATCTCATGGATATATTTCTCCCCCATTAGTTCTGGGGTCAATGCGTCTCCCTTTCGTTAAAGAAACTGTAATAGGTATGTGACTTAACACCTCTTTGTTTCATCTCTCTGGCAAGCCGGTGAATTGGAGTCAGCACAACCATATCATTGTTCAGAACAGATTTATTGCACGTGTCGTTTTACCGGAACCGCCTGGCCCATTATGATAAACAGTTTTATGCCCAGCAACAGATTCATGTACAGGTGGCGCTGAGGACGGTTGTGACAACTGTGAGTTCCAGTAATATTCAGGCGGCGGTTTATAATCTGCAGATTCCGAATAATCAAGTATCGTCTCATTCTTGACTCGCCAACCACCCCATGGAACGTTACCTTTCTCGGGAGCATCTCCTGTCCTTATTTCACATTCATCTAACAATCCAATATTTGTTTTATCGATATAAAATGAATCTTTGGCGACTCTGAATGCTGTATCAGGAAATCTGTTTATCACTGATATCAGATTTATGGAAACATACTCTAGCATCGAAGATCTTAAATGAGTATATCTCGGTGAATTCCCATCATAATAACACGCAACAGTACCCAGCATAGTTCCGTCGTTCAAGAATACACTCGATAATTAATTGTCTACAACTTCGTCGATGATGCGATGAGGCTCCCTGTGTAAATTTACCAGTGATTTGTCTGCCCAAATCCTTTGCAAGTGACGTCTCGCAGTTGTCGTCGAGTTCTGGCATCCAAACTTATTTTTGTGGCCGACACGAAATTATTGCCTCACTCACTGTCAGCGATAACAGTATCAAGCATATATCGTAATAATACTATTGGAACCCAGCCACGTTCATTTTTTGCACAGTAATGGTTGGGATTTATCGCTTGATTAGGTTTATTAAAATGTCGGCCAAACCAAGCCACAATAACAGGATGAATCCCCTTAGCAAATTCGAATGACTCAACGAATGCAAAATCGTGTCGAGTCGAAATCGGGTAGGGGTCCATTTATCGATAGGCTAGTCATCTCATGGGTAGGATGCTCAAATCGTCTAAAATACGGTGCACACTCACCCATCCCAAGAAAACTTCCAGGGTGCTCATACTCGACACACGATCGCTGAATATCTTCGAGAAATTCTTTTCACGGTGGTCTCCATGAATTTTTCTTCTGAGCAAAATGAGCGACCGCAGATGGAACAGTAAAACAATTAAGCAGTAATCGTTCTATCTCCTCGTTGTCGTCTGTATATTTTCGTGCGACTTCAATCATCGCTGTATGAAGAGATAAAGATCTCCGCACGTTCGCACAAATTGATCAAATCGTCGCTGCTCATCATCATTCTGAAACAACCACACAGACGCTGGATCGGTTTTACGGATCTCGCGAATATATTCAAACATATCCCCCTAGTGTCGCACGCAGTGGGAAAATATCTAACTCGTTTATCTTGTGGGCATATTGTTATTCTTGATGTCCAAGCGTGAGCGTTATGGTCAATTATTTTAATCGGAACTCCATTTTTCAAGTACTTAGCGCTGTACAAAACCTCGCCGGTTATTGTTTTAACATTTATTGCAAATCTTAAGGTCTTTTCCCACTCAGCAATATCTTTAATCGTGGCCCCACTTGATCTCACTTTAGTCTCTTATTGATTTGTTTTATCGCGTATTAACGCTGTTAGACCCTTCCTTTGTAATGCCTTCTTAAAGTGTTATGTGATTCTCTGGGCGACAAGATTAAAAATGCCACACCTGTTGCACTTGTGCCCCCGGTCGCTAGCGATCCACGCATTGGTACAAGCGCGTTAACATCGGGCTCATTTAACAGATAAATAGAATAAACCACTGCAGTCATCGGATATGCTTTCTCGTAATAGGGTTTGTCAACCCCAGTTAGCATTCCCGATCTAGAATTTCTAGCTAACACAGCCACCCCTCCCCATCCCAACCCGCAGTTTCGTGATTCACGAACAGGGTCACGTTTATCACGGAGAATCCAAGTTATATCACTGTTGTCGTCGACGTCAACAATAAATTTTATTTTTAAATAAATATCTTTGTCCGTTCTGTAAATAATCCACGATTTTTGCTGCTCGTTGGTCATTCATGGTAACATCAATCTGGTGACTAACACCAGGAGTAATGTCGTGTCTGACATGTCGTTAAGTTAAACTTCAAATTAATTCATATACAAACGGATCGAGCAAAGAATAATTGCAAATAGTTGCCTGTTGGATCCACCACCCAATGGACCAAGGCGTGTTACGGTAAATATTCTGCGTATGACATGCAAAGAGTGCGAAGGGGCAGTCTAGGACCAAAACCGTCTTTGACATGTAACAAAGGGGTTGGTGGGGTGGCGACGATGTTGTGCGTGCAGTGTGGAGGTAGAAAATACAGAGAGCTTAAACTGTATTTTGATAAGTTATAAAATGACTCCAACGAAAGTGCTCCAATCGTAGATGCTAGTGACCATCCCTTGAAGCTGGTATCAAGGATACCAGCATCAAGGACACTAGCATCGTTGAAGTTGACATCACGGACCCTGAGTAAAGTGGGTGATACTCTGCCACATTATTGTTTGTTTTATTCTTCGATTGATTATAATTTAGACAAGCAATATTTACTATACAAATGGAGCAAGGAAACAGCGACGATAAAGTTGGAACACAAGCAAGTGAAACACTTGCGTTTCGTGATGTGATGTGATCTGGATTTTTAACGTAGCTTTAAGAATTTTTCAGTCATATCGCTACGATGTCTGCATTGTGGCAGTTTATAGTGATGTCTAGCACTGGGGCATCATGCCGCAGACATGTGGCATGACGTCCCGCTCAGTCACATTATCCTGATACCAGGCCGACCAGCCCTAACACTAACCTCTTAATACTGAGCGCCAAGCGAGGAAGCTGTTAGTACCATTTTTGTAAGTCTTTGGTATGACTCCGCCTGTGATCGAACCCACGACCTCCCGCATCCGAGGCGGACGCTCTAACCATTAGTCCACCGGAGAGGTACCTTACGTTTCGAGCACATTCTGTAACTATGAAGCATCGAGCGAGGGTGTGATTCGAAATTGTCGAATAAAAAGTCCAGTCGGTGTTGTTATTAATACTGGTTATTTCAGGTTCAATGCTGGAAAAAGAAAAACTTATCTCTGTCACAGGTTTGTGTCTGAATATTACAATAGCGTTATCGCCGATGATTTTGTGGTGGATCATATTGATTCGAATCCAAGAAATAATCGGCTAATAATATTTCAATATTTCTTAGCGCGCAACAACAAACAACTGGCAATGAATTAAACTTTCACAGACAATAAACCCAGCTCTTGCTGTCTCTATTTTTTTTACAATATGATTTAAACAAACATTTATTATTATATTGAATTACACAAATATGAATAAGATTATTTTTGAGATTGAGCAATTAAATAATAATCAGTCGTCTTCCTCTGATGGTGGAAGTGGCGGGTATATACAACTTAATAAACAATCTGACCCCCAAATATCATGGATGAATTTGAAACAATCCAAGAACGAAAATCCGAGGAGAAGTATACGCTCCCCGGGAATATCGTCTTATTGAATTAATTCAACACGCGATGATGTTATCTCTTGCACGTGTGGGAGGATTCACAACTTTATTTGTTTGCACCCCTTGCTACAGCGATTGAGAAAATCCGGTTAGCGTTATCTGCTGAATATGAAGTAAAAAAACATCCATTAATTTTAAATTAAGACAGTTAAATAAATTTATGCTTGATCGTGAAACAAGCTGCGCTGATTCACACTGCACTGTGGCGGGGCTGTTGAAAATTGTTTAGCTGGCGTGGGAAAGTTGTGACCCTGAGATTGGAATGTTGTGTGTAGTAGTAGTAGAGTTGCGGTGTTCATTCATTGACTGCCGGCCAATGGAATGTTACCTGATGAGCGGCACTGCTCGAATTGCATAACAGCAACAAGCTATCGAGTGCTTTGTAGTATTTTGTAGTTGTCGTAGTTGTTAACACTGGTCGGGGTGCCAGCGCCCTGGAGCTAGCTCCTTGGGGGGATAAGTAGTAAAAAAATATTTATTATTATTATTATTATTATTATTATTATTATTATTATTATTATTATTATTATTATTATTATTATTATTATTTACCCCCTTTTTCATGAGGATACGACGAGTATCTTTTACACAACCCTATCTGGCACATAAAGACTGATCGATAGGACTTCATTTCTTGTGTCCAAAAGAATATTCTTTTGGTCTGTAAGGTGAAAGTGTATGCGAGAAAACCAGGGGTTATGCGTTCGCAAATACACTGGATTTACGGGAACTAGATTAAACAGGTGGCCTGAGGCGCCTCGGGTAAAGGAATAAAGAATATATCCTTGGGCTGCTTATTTTGAATTTTAAAGGTCTGCGCGATGGCTTCCTTCGACAACATTCGGGACTAAGTTAACAGGAATCGTGGAAGTGATCATGAGAAAACAGGGGATACATGTTGTCCACCCCCATCGTTGCCGTTGTTGTGTCGGAGAATACCTACGGTAGTGATATCCCTGCGGCAATGATCGCGGGAAGATATTCATCGATGATATTACTGAGTGGTTTTTTAATTCCATCGATATCAAGCCATGGTAATTTAAAAGTCGTTAGTTGGTCGCTGGTGCTCTTGAAATAATTAATCAATTGATTTTTGTATAAAACGTCGCTGTCGGCGATCGCTGTTTTTCATGAAATAATTCAGCGTTAGCAACTACTTGGTTGCTATGTTGTATAATTTAAATGATTGGCTATTTATCATTGGGAAACTCATGTGCGTACGTTTGAAATAATTGCCGTAATCTGTTACGCATACGCGTGTGTTCGTGTGATATGTTTTTGGCCAGTACGATACTGGAATATCCTCTTTCGTCTTTTTCTTCTCCAAATAAAATTATGCTATTTACTATCCAGTTTATATATTTTTTACCATATTAGTGAATTATTGGCTGGTAATTCACTAAACAATTTTCATCTAATATTAGGCCAACTATTATACACTCATAATTGTGATCTTCCCGAGGCTAGTAGTGGTGGAGGCACTGGGGGTAGGGGACCCCGTTGCGTCCTAGTAAATTTTAGTCATCGTATCAAATTTGCAGTCGGTAAGTATTCCGTCATTCAACTCCGACGATATCAGCGATGATAATCTGTCGTTCGCATGTGTTGCCGTGGATAGCAACTGTATATTCCTGTAGTTTATCAGTCGCGCATGTTGATAATTTCTTGGCTATGATATTAGCGATGTCAGCAACCCCTCTTATAACAGCCATACAGAATCCCACCACTGGGGCTATCACGTAGGTGGCTGATAATTTGCCGATTAACTTCATCGTTCTAGCGACTAAGGCTGATGCAGCGTAGACATCAAAGTCAGTAACCTCAGTACGTCTACGGTATTTCTTTTTTTGTTTTGCCGTATCAGCGTCTATAATATCGCTCAGCAATCGTTGTCACGGGCTTGATCGAATCTGTAAGTGGAGTCGTAGTTCATTGAGTCGAGTCTCGTTCTCTCACATTAATAATTTTATTCCCACTCAAGTTGAGTTCGCAGGTCATCTTGTCACCGGCCGACTGTACACACTTCGCAACACATTTCGTAATTTCTTTTCTGATAGCTACGTTTGATACACCATAGTCTCGAATTTTTCCATCGTCACCACCACAACAACAACCCAAAAAGCACTTTAAAGCCGGAGAAGTTGTCGCCCCCCTGCGTGACACATATAACAGCAAGAACAAAAGCGGGCCACTGCACTTAACTGTTTCTCACGGTCGGTCAGCCAATAAACGTGCTCGGCGCAGGAAAGTTTTACTTACACTTGTATACAATGTCGGGCCGCAGATAAGGGACAGCATCGTTTAGCTTGCTTGTATTGGATTTGATTTCACTTCACATTGGAGGATTTGGGTTTCCCATAGCAACAGGGAGGGTGGGCTGACGGATGGCTGTCTCGAGATCCATAAACTAACAGTCTATAGAAATGTATATATCCCGTAGATCAGCCTAGTAGCGGACACAGTAGTGTAGAAGGGGGTAGATTACAAAATAAATATCAAAACAACGAGGCGGCGGTCCACCCTCCCATTGAAGCAAATTTCACAACGGTTGGAGGATTTGGGTTCCCATAGGAGCGGGGAGGGCTGATTGACGGCATGACTATCTCGAGGTCAATAAACAAACGGTCTATGGAAATGTATATACACATGTCGACATACAAGAGCGGACAACGTAGCGTAGAAGCAGTGATTTTACAAAATAAATATCAGAATGAGGCCATTGAGTCCGCCCTCCCTGCTGCTTGCTTTAATGACATTGGTTCAGGAAACAACAAAAACAATTCATGCCAGAACAATCAAACTAGATTATAGCAGGCATTTCACTTGGTAGAGTGCACTTCCGAAAAGGTCAGTGACATGTATTTCAAATTTATTAGATGATGTATATTTTTGTCTTTGGTTCATCAAAACATAGGTATTTTAGATCATGCAAGCATGAAATTATGTTACACCTTAAATCATAAAACTTTTGAGAGCATGCTTCTTGATGAGTGCATTCAGTCTTATCTTAACCTTAGATCAATGTGACCCATACTTGCATTTGGCTACCATTAATATCGCTCTTACTATTTATGCGTAAATGATTAAACTATATGAATGTAAGCATAGCTTGGTATGCCGTGCATGCAAAAAGTCACTGCTGCCTATATTTCAAATTCTTATGGCTTTAGTCAAGGTTTTGAATTTTTCTCATGACAACATGGACTATTTCATATTTTGTGTATTATATCCTGTCTCGGTAAATTTGGTGATTGAATTCATTTTGATCATCCCTAGTCATTCATTTTATACGAGTTTAGTTTGGTCCATTTATTATACTTCACTGTCAAGTGTTACATTTTGTTTTGAATGTTGATTTCGCAGACCGTGTTACCGGTAGAATCGTGAATTTGCAACAAAAGAAGTTTATCTTGACCTACACTTTATTATGTACTGGTTTCGGTTAAATGACTGTTTTTGCTATCGCAACTACTCCTGAACAGAAAGTCATATTGGCTTTTTCGAAAGACTTCATAACTAGTTGGTACCAATTTAATCCCGAACCTGTCTGCAACAGCGGCCATCTTTAAAATCTTAATATTTCTACTCAAACGTGATGGCCTTATCAACATTGAGTTTTCATCAAAAGAGTTTTTAGTTCAATGAGAACGATTTTAGTGCTAATTTATAAGATTTACCACACCAGTCCTTCGAAAAGGATTATTAAAAATAAGTTTGGTGTATAGTGTGCTATTTCCAATACTATTTTCACAATTTAAAGAGTCCGCATTATTTTAATGTGTTACCAATATATAATTAGGATATAAAACGATCTTTTAAGTGCAAGTTATTATACAGATTCGGTTTCTTATTTCAGCGGCCCAACCAAAATATTGCCAGTGGTGTAATAAACACAATTTCTTAAATGTACATGCAAATTCTGTAAATACTGATATCAACGATAAAGTATGGTTTGTTCATAATAACGTTGTGCCTGTTTTCCAATTTCTAGAGATATCGTCATACGATCTGTGAAAGATACTTTAAAGCGATCCGCACTTGTCTAAAAGACAAACCTACTAGATTTCACTTGATAGATGAGGACTTTGCCATAGACAACACTGTTGTAGACAGCAAATTGGAGGATTTGAAGAGGAAAATAGTAGAAGTAGCATCTCAGCAGCCATATTGGGGGGAGGAGATACCTGCACGCTGGATTCCTCTTGAACAAGAGCTGATGAGGCTAAAGGCTGCTAGAATCAAAGTATGCGTTTAAATGTATTGTTTAAAGCACGAATGACACAATTTAAATCTTTCATGCCCCTCTGCGATAGCTAAAGTGGGCATATTTGGTTGCCGCTTTCCATCAATATTGTTGTTCATCACTCCTAAATAAATTTTATCATTATAGCGCAACAAACATTTGCCGTAGGTGATATGATTATAACATCAGGCCATTACAGCAATTTGTGCAACTCTTGTATCCATTACTCCTTGACAGTTTGAAAAAAAAACGTTCTTAGTACGATTGACCAAAAACTACTTTGAGTAAACAGCTTAGTAGGTCTGTTGGTATTAATATATGTTGATGTCCTCATAACAGTCTCTGGCCATTACAGTAGTTTTCAAAACGCATTAACATATTTTGTATCATTTTAGTTTCAGTCTTTGTTTGTGACCAAACGTGTATTACATTGATTGGCCAAAATTGACTTGAAACATGTATAATTCTTTTCTGCTATTTACATGAGTATGTTCTATGACAGGTTCAGATTTTCAAGCCCCTGCAACATTTTGAATTCCTAAACATTGTTTTAACACATTTTGGACATGTAGTTTTTCACAAAGGTCCTTTATAGTGTAGTTGCTAAAACACTACTGAATGTAGACACGTGACGTAAAGTAAGACTTATTTGTATTTGTATAGCAATAACACCCCAACAGTTTATAGTGTAGTAATTGTACACATATCAACTGTCCTATGTATTGGTTGTAGGAGACTTTGCAGAAGTACAGTAGTAGGTACTCCTCATTACACTCTTATTATGGTCACAGTGGAGAGCCGCCCTCTTTGGATAATCTTCCTGGGAGCATTTCAGCAGGTACCTGGTCACTACTCCAGATCAAATGGGACCGTCCGAAGTTTTTCAAACCAGCAGATTCAAAAGCTAAACCATCAGCCATAGTTCAAAATTACATCCTATACATCCCTTCGTCAAAGAGACAGTCACATGAGCCAAGAGTGTAAGTCCTTGGACTCTTCCCTTTCCCTAAGAAAGGAAGTGGCTGAACACCTGAATCTGCATCCTCTCCTGCATTAAACCCATCTTCCCAACGTCCAAGTAAGTACTAGGCTAGACCTGTCCTCAAAGACTTGGTTTGGTATCAAAACATGCTGCGTGCATCCTTTCCACAATGAAAGAAAGTTACTAGTTCTGTTTCTGTGAATTTCATTCCCTTTCATGGACATCCCCATTTCTTTTCACATGTCCAGACTGGATCAAAGGGAAAGAGTGCACATCCTTCTATGGACGGCAAAATTTAGACAAGGGCAAAAGGCAGAATGTTTGTACTTATTTTCATCTTACTGCCTTAACAAATATTTTTGGGAAAAACATTTCACAATCCACATAACTGCCTTGGTCACAAATACCATAAGACTCAATTACCTGACAGCCTCCACTGAATTTCATTATGTGTATCGTCACATCCCCCACCTTACAAGTTTATTTTGTCCAAGAGGCATTTAATTTACAAGCTTTTTTGTACTGCGTCACCCCTGTCAACAAAGACTTCATTTTGATGATGTGTGTAATAGGGGCTTACTTGAGATCTTTGCTTGTCCCATCCAGTAGTAATTTAACAACTAATTTCTTCACATTTTTAGAAGTCTCTCTTTGTTGGTTAATGTTGACACCTTTTGGTGTAATCCCCAATATAGGAAAGTTATATCTTAACCATTACCAGGACTTCTTGTACATTATGATGAATTTCATCCCCAATTCAGTGTGTTGTCATTACCTTAGAAGGATCACTAAGATTATGATTTTGAAAACGGATCTTGAGGGGCTTGTCTTTGCCGCTGACTCCTCTAAACTCTGAATGTTACAGTGCAGGGAAAGTAGATCCTCTATAGAGACTTCGTTTTCGTCCTCTCCAGCTCATGCAGTTTGCAAGCTGGAGACCGCACAAAGATATACTATCGGCTTGTATCGTCCTGCGATATGTTTCTTGTCATATGAGTTTTTATATTGACCAAAATCGTCTTCAGATTGATATTTCAATTCACATCCCATGACTCCGCTCCCTTCTGTACACAGACACTATCAATAGCCTATGAATGCATGTAGTTTTCCTTTGTTCTACACGTATGTGTCATCCTCATAATGTACATTTGCACAAAACTTAGTCTGACAACATGCTGTTTGTGGCTTGTTTTTGGTATACATGCTCATTCTCTTGACATGGAAATCTGAAACCTATTCTGATTGGAATTCTCGTCGGAAATCACTGTCAGGGTCTTCCATGTTCCATGTTCAAAACGTTTATCTCCATGAAATGGTCTCTATACCAATTAGTAGTAGAAGCAAGTTTTAATCAATATTCCCTGTGTTGGCTTAAATCTCTTTAATCTGCCAGTTAGGATGGAATGGGGAAGGAACACTCTCTATATGCAGTATTCTAACAAGTTTTCGACCAAGTCTTGATAGGCTTCTCTTTCTGCAATTATTATGATTCAATGCTCTCTGCAACCTTTTGGATAAAGATGCCAGGAGATTACCACAGACTAGGAAGCTTATGTTACTGAACAGGGGCTCTGATCAACACTATACTCCAGATATTCTACAACCTTATGTTTCGCTCATCTCAGACGATTGATCTCCCAAGACCATTGTTTGACCAGTGTTGTCAAATACATTGTCTGTGCTAATAGGCAGTCTAATTTCAAAGGTTATGGAGAACTTTCTGTAACTTTTGCAATAACACTCATTGCTCCTGTCTGCTGGCCATTAACTGCAACTGAATAGTTATTGTTCCGTTCCATTTCTAACAAAGTGTATGACCTGTATCCGACTTCAATGTATATCAGAAAAAGTCATTTTCTAATACTCACAAAATCTAATAGTTCTGCCATTTTGTCAGACCATTGCCTTTCAGCTCTCATCAGATATTTGGAGCTTCAGATGATAGTTTTTGACACATTAATGCCTAGATATAACCTTTGTTGTATAGTTCAAGTGTTATGCAATCTTCCTTGTGAACATTTAAATGAAGCTTTCTTTGAAAATTTTACCATTAAATAGTTTTTCTGAAATACTTAGCACCAAGGAGGACGAACGGTTCATATCATATCAATGGAAAATGTTTTTATTCTGTTTAGTGGTAACTATGATTCGGTTTCTCTTCTTTTCCAACCACGGTATCTGGCTACGAACCAGCTCTCTTCACAAACCATTGTTGCTACTGAGATTCCATGTCTCAGTCACAGCTAGGATTTTGAAGTTTAACTCGCTTCCTCGTTTAGGAGATGGAAAGGTCGGAATTATCTTCTTCCCTTAAACGTTTCCACTAATATGTGTTTGACCACCATTTCTGCATCCTTTCTATCAAGTAAACTTACCATTCTCTCACCAAAAGTAATCTTTATTCATGGCAACTACGACCCACGGCGTTAGGGTTATTACTGCAGTTTGCCTACTCATGAGATAATGTCATGCAAGCTACCTTCAGGCATCTTCACGTTTTAGTTTGCGTGACTTACATCATACATGCACCAAAACCATTTAAAACCAATTGTTTCTTCAGGATATAATACAATATAAACCAGATTAATATTTACTTCACAATGAGGGACATCGGCCGATTGTCTTCCCAATCGATATTTTAGATGGCTATGCAGGCATGTACGTCTCCTGTGCGGAACGAATTTGATTTCATCTCACGTCACGGGTCTATTTTGTTGTGCAGTACGCGTTTGACATTTGAATAACAAAAAGTATTAATTCACGCCTGAAACGACATGTGTCGTGCCAAACTGTTCGCTGAGGGGTGGGCATATCTTTCCTAAATTAAAGAATGTTGGAATGCTGGATACATGCCACAAGGCGTGATGGAGGAGGATTTAAAACGTGGTCACCACCAAGCAAATTTAGCTACTTCTTGCAAGCAATGTTTTACAGCAGACGACTTTGGAACTGTAACTTATCGTGGTGTCATGGTAGGTTTATTTATTTCTGGTTTAATAGTAAAATATTGTATCATTGTATTTGCTTTCCAACAACAGTTATTATCATGAACATGAAGTAGTGACCATAAATAATAATAATAATAATAATAATAATAATAATAATAATAATAATAATAATAATTTAAATCACTCATGTCAATATCTAAAATTTAAACCATCCATGTCAGTATAAACATTTTAAACTGATTTCTTGTTTGAATGATGCATGTATACATACAAACAACATACTGCAGACATGAATATAAATCGACAGTTCTGTTATTTACAACATTTTGCAAACAAAAAAGGATTGAAACTCCAAGACACGCAAAACACGATACAAGAAATTTTATTCAATGATCTTAGTCCACAAAACATAAAAATACTAACTCTGGCAAGCCATTACACTGACATGTATAGTCATTTGAACAAATTTGAACACCACATTCACTGTGTGACTGATCAATTTGACCATCTTTTGTATAGAAATGTTTATTAACTTGTTAATTCATTGCGACACGACAAGAACGTTTCAGAGAGTCATGAGCATCGGTGGAACATAGACAAAGTAAACCGAAAATGCAAGGGACCTACTTGACTAAGTATCAGTGGAGACGCAAATGACCAGTGTCCCCCATTGGTTTTAAGCACACTGTTGTTTGTGAACGTTAAAAACGAAACTTTTTTCTCCAAAATTATCAAATTTGAAACCTAAAATATACATACGATTTAGGTTACATGAATGATTAGCTGACATGTGTTATGTCACGTTGTTAAAAAATGTAACAACATGTTTATTAGTGTTACAGTTAAATAGAGAATTATTGTATGATTATAACAGACAGCATATCTCACAATATTTAACAAGATTTGTATAGTCTCTTTTAACATAGCTACATGCTGCTTGCAATTATATGAAGCACACATGCATGCCGTAGTAGCGCAAATAAAGCATCTTTTGGAAGGAAGCACATTTGCAGTAATGGACTTTCATAGAGAAGAATCCAATTTTCTAGATGGAAATATTTGTGAGAATTTTAAACTCCTAACTTACAACTGAAATTTATTTCATCACAGTGCATTTTATTAGAGTGTAATTGTTTATTGGTATGCGTTGGTAAATTGATCCATTTACATGAACATATTGTCAATTTGAATAGTAATAAACATACTTCCATTTTGTGGTACATATCACATATGTAAATAAAGATCAATACAGAAAAATATTCTTTTACAAAGAAAGAAAAATGTTTCAGACTAACAGATAAAATAATCTAGTGAAATTAAATATATTTTATTTGTGTCGTCAGGTGATTCCTCGGAGTTTGTTGGAAGAAATGAACTATGCAGGAGCTGTTCCTATAGCTACAGAACAACTGGACTTGTTTCTTAGATTTCAGCATGACATTGGCACAATCCTTTACTTCAGGTGAGACTGAGATTTTGTTTCCTCTATGAGTAAGTAAATTTTTAATTTCTTACCTATATAAAAGACAGATAATTAAATAAATGAGAATGTAGATGAAATTATTGTAGTTTGTTTTATGCAGGACATTCATACGTGTCCTTCTACTGTGAGAAATAGGTAGAGTAAATTTAATTAATAATTCTTATTAGGCTGATTCAGGATTATGTAAGAATCTTAATGACTTTTTGTGCTTTTAATATCTTTGAGATAAATACAAGAACTTAATTTGGGGCTCATCTTGCTATACCACTACTTCAAATGTTATCAGTTTCACCATATTTCAAGAGACTGTAGAATACATCAGACCGTTTGTCAATGACTTCATTTGTTTGCAAACCGCAACAGTTGATTCCTTTTCGAGGATGCACGTTTCTTAATGCAGACTTTGAATCTCCGTCGTCTCAATATAATACTTCCAAGGTCAAATACATTACCCACTCACACTGATGTCAGTAATTGCCTTTACTACTTCCTGAATCCCATCCTCACGTAGACTTGAAATGTTCCTCTGTCTATATTTTGCATAGTCAAAGGGAAGTTGATCTTACTTATTATGTATAGCTCCGAATACTGTATAATGTCAGTTTTAATTGCAAGCTGTCAGCATGCTTCGAACCATCCGTGGATTTCTACTGTTAGCCGTCCCACAATGGTTTTGGTGGCACGGAAAATCAAATAATCATACTATGTAGTGTGTTCTACTTGTTTGTGTACATTTATGAAATTTAAGACATTTTGTACGAATCTGTTATTGCTTCCAATTACATGGTTTTTTTTTTTGTTGCTTTTTTACATTTTTGGCAACGCCATGTTGCAACTACGAAATACCACCAACACTTGTAACATCTGCTCATTTTGGACAGAAGACGTATGGTCCGATGTTCTTCAAAAGCTGCTTAACGGCGAGTAATAAACAACGCGATTCACATCTAGTGATCAAGACATTTTAAGTTTACATCCAGCCTCGTTTCTATTTAGCCAGGGATGTGAAATTACCTCCCTATCAAATTGGTAAATTGCTTCATACGGAGGACATTTTGCACACGGACGCCAAGAGAGACCTTGAATCGGGGGTTATCAATATAATTCATCCAACCTTGTCAACAAGAATGTCTACAATCAAATATGAAAAATTTGCGTGGTACAAATCTAGGTAACCCACTAGGTTTAAGTCCAGCCCTTCGCCCGGATATGATATAGGTGAAGAGGTCAGGTTCATTGGAGTGTTTCTTTTTTATTCTGCCAATCCATCCGTCCAGCATCATTCTTTTAGTTAATTATTTGCCTCTCTAGTTGTTGGCCAATCCATCCAGCAATCTGGCCAACAAGCTCACCACAGTAATATATATATATATATATATATATATATATATATATATATATATATATATATATATATATATATATATATATATATATATATATATATATATATGCAGTTTCGGCTGTGGACTAATCCATACAGCCGTTCGAACACAGTAGATACGATAGGGGTTTAGTTTTTAAACATCATTTATCTGTGCCATCTGGGACGATGTTTTATGCTGACTTTGCTGGAAGAGTAGGTCATACAGCCTTCCTGTCGTTTAATGAATGAAGAATGACGATGACGTCCATATGTTCTTCAGAATTCTACCTAGTTCTTTGAACATTCCGAAATCAGCAACAATGGCAACAATGAGACCTTTTTTATGCAAGTCAGCTTCCGTCCATTATTTCTACGTGTTGTTCAGGTGGCACAGTAATATCTACCCGTACAGAAATGCCTACCTTGACAAAGATTTAACTGCCATAATTGTGTCTGTATTACAAGATGGACAGGCAAACTTTCAACGCACATCAAAGATTGTACGGAATGAGAATTATGTTTCTACTCTGTTAGATTTTCACTCTCTTGCTATGTACCAGTCGCATAGCCGAAGTCATTAATAGGGCGGTCAATCACGCTATTATTAGAACTCTCAAAAACCATATCACGAATAGAAATTGCGCTCCATCCCTTTCTCGTTGCCACTCGTCTGTCTGTCTGTATGGATGGATGGATGTATGTATGCATGCACATATGTATGTTTGTATGTATGTATGTATGTATGTATGTATGTATGTATGTATGTATGTATGTCCTGTCTTGTATGAATAGGGGAGACAGGAGACATATCTGTCAATTATCGTTGACACAGAGCAGATTCCAGAGAACTGGTGATGTCGGGACCTTCTCAACATCAAGTCTATCGAGGCTTTGTAGCCACTCTTGATTGGCTTTCATTGGCTTCATCTTTCAATCTGTTGAAAGTAGCAAAATTATCCCTGGCTGAACTACATAGAATGTTGACGCTGTTTCCAATATAGTAAGACACATTATCTCTGTGTCCATTGTATTTTCTGTCTGCAGTGCTTTTTCATCTGTGTAATGACGTAACATTAGAAATGTTTCAGAGCAAAAGCATTTTACGGGTTGTCTCTCTTGAAATGGGAGCAGTAGTGACGGTTATGAACAGCTAATACCCGGGATTTTATTCCTGGAGCTTCTTAATTTTGAAAAAGGGAAATAATTGCTTCATTATCAATATGTCAATGTCAGTATATTAACATGTTTCTTCTAAAGAGTCTTCAAGATGGAAATAACCTCCTCAGTAAATAATGCCATCAGGTCGATCGACTGGGCTTCCTCAATAGATCTCCAGGATGTCAAGTTCACATCCCCATCTTCTTAGGTGACAGGAAATTGCAGCAGTATTTTACTGTACTTCCTATTTGCGCTTCCTCCTTTCGGTGTAGATTTCATCCCAAGAGCCTTTACCAGGGTGGTGGGTACAAAACAACTTATATAAGGCCCTTAAAAGAAGTTACATATAGTTGTAACTTCTCAGAAACTGGAGACCTCTCAAGGATCACGTATCTGCCTTGTTCATCTTTGGAAAATGATTTCATCACGTGGAAAATCAGCTCACGTTTTTGACCTGAGTTCCAAGTGAAATACGTTAACCTCATTCTTTACTTTACACCAAAGTCTCAAAATGAGGCTCGTGTGTTCATCTAGACTCTGGAGGTTAATCCTGCTTGGCCTGTGGTTTACTTAAAAATGTTCTATTCACATCAAGAACTTAGAAATGTGGGCTGTTTTGGTTTTCTAGCATCACATCTGTCGTAAAATACCTGAGACATTAAAGTGACACTACATATCAACTACATATAAAATATTCACATTATCGCGCTTTTTCTAACAATTACAGGCCATAGTTCATGTTTGGTACCACGTTGTAGGTTTTGTATATTTATTCTGATATTGTTTCATGCAGCTAGGAGCGACCAAATTAGCTGTAGACCATAAAAAGCAAGATAAGGTTTTACATACATAATAAGACAAAACTTGAGTGCTTAGAACAAGCAGTTTTGAAATATTTAGTTTTGAATTAGCAGCATTAAATATCCTGTTTTGTGTGGATAAACACATAGAACAATATTACGGTATCATATAAATTTGTGGTTCTTTTGCGTGAAATACAGTATCCTTCAGCAACGTTGTTCTGCTTAGTGACTGATGCATCAGACACAGTAGGATGTAATTAGGCAGTCCCTTGTTTCAGTTGAATTTAATCAGACGTGAAGGTGATTCTAAGCGGATACTAATCGTGCAGACTAACACCCTCCGAGAGCTCAGCAATTATATTTGGATATGCATCAGGGGTTGTATCCCGCTATTCTACAACCACAGTGATTAGAAGAGATGCTAACATGAACTTAAAGTGAAAACCGGACGACCCGGTTTTAGAACGCCAGCAAGTCAAGCGTCTACTATTATCATAATAAATGAATTCCAAGTGAGAAAAAAAAAATAAAACGTCAGGGACATCCGTAGTAAGGAGATCCGAATGTCTAAACACTTTAACCAACCTGACAACAACATAAATTGTGTTCAGTATCAAAAATTAAAATCATCCAATTTGATTTCTAGTAGTAACAATAATCTGAGAGAACTTTGTTGAATGTACCAATCACATACGCTCCAGCTGGTAGGGATCGATACCTCTGTTCAAATGCGTTTTGAAACTATATTTATTTTATTTCCTCGCATGAGAATTCACATGTTCAGGACCCAATGCAAGTACATCAACTCCTTTGAGGTAACACTTTCCTCCAGTTGCCGTCTTTGCGTTTTAATGATAGCCTTATCACGTGATGTGATCTTCCTGCATAAAGTATCGATGTGTTGTATTTGAAACAACGTATAACCATCGCTACATATTGCACATATTAAAAGTGTCTTGTCAACAGTGTCAGAAAATATAAGGAAGATCTCAGAAAACATGGGAACTAATATTAGAGTTCAATAGGCGCAATCTTTTCTTGATTCCAAAAATGAAATTGTTTGATACGGGCACAATTTGTGATCCATTCGATTAAATACTATTCTGTCTGAGATTTCAGACAGCACGCATTTCAACGTTCATAAAAGATATTCATTTAAGGATATAATGCGTCCTTCAATAACTTAAAGCCAGTAGAGACAATTATGTCAAATTCTGCCTGTGTCTCTTTCCCAAACAGCATCGTGAACATGATCACACGCGTTAATCATGTGGAGAATCTCACGATCCCACCAGGATTGGTATTATGTAAACAATATTACTACACGGTGGACACAAAACAACCACAATCCTATATAATACCATGGAGGTTATATGTGTATATTGATACAATACAGGAAAATCAGTACTTGTAATTGCACATAAAAATATTTCATAAAGAGCTTTCTAGCCACTCCACTTTCCCCCTAATTGTGTGTTAAAACTAATCTTGTCTTGTATGCTACAAGTCGATCCCGTCTGAATAAGACAATAATGTGATTCGAATTCCGGCAGAATTAAGCATTAAATGTAGTCCGAACAACTGTACACCGGCTGCAATAATAGGTTGCGATAATACCAAGACTCTGAAATGTACTTACACGTGAATTTCGCAACGACATGACAGTGGTCAATTGAAACAATGATTGAACAAGACCATTTTCCTCTGATGAGTTACAATGATAACGAAACCGGCCAGGGACGGGCGGTGATTAGACCACCCCAGCAGATAGCAGGGACGCCTCCACATCCTTTCATATAAAAAGTATTATACTAGGTAATCGCTCACAAGCCAGGTCTCTTTTGCGTGCAAAATGCTTGCATTTTGTGATTTGTCTCATGTTTGGGAACCATGCACATCTTAACACTGACATGGATTCATGTGAGATTAATTCTTACAATCCCTTGTAGGTATAGTTTGCAAGTAAAATCACATTTGGTATACTAAAAGTAGCAGCAAGCAGTTGAACGTTTCCCGTTGAAAATCGATAACTTTGCAATTGAAATTTTACGCTTCTCCATCCCACATAATCGCCCGTAACTTCTACGTTTACTGAATTTTTGCATGCAGCCAACATTTACTTAGATGTACACCTGGAAAAACTTTCATTGTAGTCGAAGATGCTGACTTGGGGATCTCTGGGTGATTTGGCATGGAAGGACCCAGTAACATGCCTAGCCAAATTTGCATGGCAACAGTACTGTAAAATGTGTAGACTAATACTAATATATTGGCCTGTTCAGTAAAAACAAAATTGCACTTTGCATGCACATTGACATGAAACGTATAACACACTTTGCCGACAGTTAAACACAACAAGTCACTGTTGCATTGTGATGAAAGGAATACCAGAACAGTAAGATTTGGAGGTTAAATACAACACTCTGTCTCTACAGTGACATGAAATATATAACAAACTTTGAAGGCAGCTAATTACAACTCTTCACGGCTAATTGATATGAAATGCGTAACAGGTACACTGTACAGATTTAAATACAGCACTTCACTTTGCAGGCTACTAAACACAACACATTGTTTCTACATTGACATGAAATCTACAACAGGGACACATTGCGGAATATTAAATATAACACTTTGCTTCTAGTATTCCTTCAACAATTTGCAGACTTAAATAGATCACTCCACTTTTCATTGACATGACATGTGCTAAAGGAAACTTCGCAGACAGATAAGTGCACTCCACTGCTAAGTTGATATGAAAGGTATAATAGAAACACTTTGCAATCTATTAAATAATACACTTTAGTTATACATTAACATAAAGCAAGTAAACATTGCACTGTATTGACTTGTACAATGCAGACTTTGACACTTAATTGCAAATTCAGTATGTAATGAGGCCGCTTAAGCTGTTTGCATATAAGTCAAATATACCTGACCAATGCTTACATCTGAAAGGGTTAACATTTGGTCAGATTGTATGCTATATAAGTGTCTCCTGATCTTTTCAATTTAAGAAGAAACTGATAAGTGACAATCTTGCAAAATCTTTTTGTTTGTAAAAATACACATTGACTCCGTTGTATGAGAATTCTTGCATTTTACACTTGTATTATTTAGTAAAGAAATTTTACGCATTTATATTTTGTCCTTTAGGAATAAATGTCGTTTCACCTTATTCGAACGATTAATTTTCCTCAAGAATTTAGCAATTTCTAACTTTGTCATATTTACTAATTTTTATTTGGCACCATACACACCAACATACACACATACATACATACATTCACACACATACATACATACATACATACATACATACATACATACATACATACATATATACATACATACATACATATGTACATTTTGTATTAAATCCAGTTTAGTGTATTAGACATAGCGTGATCGACCACCTTTTTAATAACTTTGGAGATGCAACTGATACACAGCAAGAGTCCAAATGCAATAGAGATGAAAAATCAACCACATTCCATACAAGTTTTCATGTGGGTTGAAAACTTGTCTATCCACCTTGTAATACAGAGGGTACCAGTAATAGAACGAGTAGTAGATACTTTTTAATACCTGAAGCGCTTGACGTACTTTTGTTACATTTGTTTTTTCTTGCATCTGAAGCATGGATGTACTGAGAGAGAAAATTGTCCTGGACCCACAGTGGTTGATCGATGCCCTTAAATCCCTCATCACTGCTGATGAGATGTTCATTCTGAGAAACAAGAAAGCTGTCACAGAAAAGTGGTTTGAATTTAAAACGAAAGGAAATCTTTCTCCAGAACTAATTGGTTTGTAAAATTCTTATGTTATTTAAACTATTATCAATATATTATTTTCACTCTTACATTGTCAGAATTGACTGTCATCAACTTATGTTATTAAACATTAAATGTGCTGAATATTTATATTTGGTATTTTAACATTTTAGAAGACAGACTTGTTTTGTTTCTTTTCCGCAATTAATACATTTCACAGTGCACACGATGCCTCATGCTTTTCCCATCTGAAAGCAGTAGTTTCCATATTTGTGACGTTTATTCCATTTTGGCCATGTAGAAGAGAGAGAAATTCATAGAAATTTGTGTCATTGTTAATCGATTCCAAGCATGTGATATATGAAAGAATATATTCCAAAAATTTCACATACAGAGTTATTGCCCTTTAATATAGAAAAGTTCTCCTGTGAACAATATATTGCTGATAGCAAGTGAAGCCATTTCACGTAAGTATACCAGCTAAATATTAACAGATAAAACCCAATAGTAATTGCATATATTGACCATATTTTAAGAATGAATGATACTTTCCATTACCAGTTTGCTCTTCATTGTGTTTTAATACAATATTTTGAATATTTCTACTCACGATGTTATCCACTTTATCCACAATATGTAGTGTCTTATATGTTCTAATAACTGAGCACAGAAAAGTGATAATTTAGCCAAAGAGACCTACCACAACATTACCACTTCTTTTAGTACCTCCCTTCCTTGCCAACCATAGGCATTGTAGTGTTCCTTGTTTCCAAATCAGGTAGAGAGATCTTTAAGGTCACCTCCCTTCCTGCCCATGTGTAACCATCCTTAAGTGCGCCTTTCTCCCTAGCCATATAGAGCAAGCTTTAGTGGCACCTGTACTCCTGGTCATGTCTAGCCAGCTTAGGGCGCGGGTCTTCCATTTGTTCAAGGCCGCCGCGCTCTGTAGCCATGTATAGCCATCTTTAGAGACGCCTTTCTTCGAAGAAAAGTATAGCCATCTTTAGGGGTGACTCTCTTCCTAGCCATGAATAGCTCTGCTTAGCTGTGCCTCTATACCTAGCAGTATGTAGCCATCTTATTGGGGCTCTTTTATTCCTAGCCATATATAGCCATCATCAGTGGCTTCTCTCTTCTAATCCTTGTTTAGTCATTTTTAGGGGCAACTCTCTTCCTATCCATCTATAGCCATATTTAATGGCACCACTTTTCCTAGCCATATAACGCCATCTTCATAAGTGCTTAATAGCTATGTAAAACCTACTTTAGGAGCGCCCATCTTTCTACACATGTGTAGCCGTCTTTAAGGCCGGCTCTCTTCCTACCCACCAATAGCCATCTTTCATAGTTCCTCTCCTACCAGCGACGGATAATCATCTTGTCACCTCACATGAGAGCCAGACATAGACATCTTAAGAGGCACATTTCTTCTTAACCATGTCTAGCCATCATTAGGAACACCATCAAACTCCTAGTTATGTATTGCAATATGTAGGGGCACATCTCTTCCTAGCCATGTATAGACATCTTTAGGAGTTCTTCCTAACCATGTATATATGTCGTTAGGGTCACCTCTCTTCCAAATCATGTATAGTCATCGTTAGAGGCACCACTCGTCCTAGACGTGTATAGACGCCGTTGTTTCTGCACCAATATCAAAGAACATATAACGATCCTTTTTAGAATCTAGCCATATCAATTGGGCACTCTCTTCCTTGCCACGTATAGCCATCTCTAGGGCTCCACTCTAGCAAATAACGTATAGCCGTCTTTATCGGCACTACTATTTATGGCTATATATAGCGACCTTTAGGGCTAATTCTTCCAAAAAATGACTAGTCACCTTTAGGGGCAATTCTCTTCCTGACCTAGAAGAGCCATCTTCAGGAATACATCTCTCCTAATCCACGTATGGCCATCTTTAAGGTCGCCCATCATCCCAGCGACGGATGATCATCTTTGGGACGCCTTTATTTAAAAGACATTTTCGCCATTTTAAGGGCACCTCTCCTCCTAACCATGTACATTATCATTAAGATTGCTATCTATTTATATATAGCCATCTTTAGCGGCACACCCCTTCCTAGCCAAATGTAAACATCTTTAGGGGCTCCACTTTTCCTAGCCATCTTTAGAAATCAATAGGGACTTTCATCTTCCTATCCATCTATAGCCATATTTAGGACCACGTTTTCTCCTAGCCATGCTTAGTATCTTTTGGGGACACCACTTTTCCTAGCCATGAGCAGTCATCATTTGGATCACCTCTCTACGTATTTATATATAGGCATATTTAGGGGCACCTCTATTCCTATGGGCACCTCTCTACCTAACCATGTATGTCCATCTTTAGGGTCTATTCATATCTCAGTCATAAATGGACATCTTTTCGGGACACACTTTGTCATAGCCATGTTGAATCGTCTTCAAGTTTGCCTCATGTCCTTGTTATATACATCCATCTTTATGGGCATCTCTCGTCAGATATAACCTTCTTTAGCGGCAACTTTATTCCTAACCATGAATAGCCATCGTTTGGGGTACGTTTCTTCCTAACCAAATATAACCATCTTTATGCTCACATTACTTCCTAGCTACGTATGTCCATCTTTATTGGTCCTTTAGATCCTGTGTATAGCCAGATTCTCTTACTTGTCATGTGTATCCATCCTTATGGGTGCCTCTTTTCCTAGTCATATACTTTAAGTGGCCTCTCATCCACTCAATGGTGTTGCCATCTTTTGCGGAATCTTTCTTCCTAGCCATGTATAGCCATCTTTAGAGAACATCTTTCTGTAGCCAAACACGCGTCTAAAACGCTCACCGTTAGGGATCATTACCATCACTCCTCCGTCTGCGTGGGTTCGAGTATCGGGATCGGATGTGGGTATGTGAGAAAGCTTTCCAGTAGCTTCTCGTGGGTCGGTGGTTCTTCCCGGGGTTTTCCCCGAGTTCTTCCTCCACCATTTATACTGGCCGCCATGTATAGCCTGTCTTCTGCTGAAAATGGCGTTAAACCCTACAACAAAAACAACAACACTTCCTTGTAACGTATAACCCTCAATACCGGCGCCTTTCTTCATAGCTATGCATAGCCTTTTTAGCAGAACTCTTTCTAACCATGTATTGGTATTTGTGTATACAAACGCTTGTGTAGCCATCTTCTGGTTTACCTCTCTTCATGGCCATGTATAGAAAACTTCAGTGTCGCCTCTCCTCCTAGACCATCTTTAGGTGCACCTCTCTTCCTATGTGTACCCATCTTTAAGGGGGATCTCCCTTCATAACCATGTATGTACATCTTTATTGGTGCCTCTCCACATAGTCATTTATTGCCATATTTAATGGCGTCTCTCACCATTCCCATGTTTAGCCATCTTTAAGGCCATTTTACTTCCTCTTGGTGCATAGCCATTCTTAGGGGCTCCTCCTTTGCGAGCCATATATAACCATCTTTAGGGTCACCTAAAATTCAAGTATCTTCCTAGTCATGTATAACATCGTCAGGGACCCTCTGTTATTAATTATATATATCCATCATTAGGAACCATCTTCTCCTAGCCATTTTTAGGGGCACCACTCATCAAATCCATCTATAGGAAACTTTAAAGGAGACCAGAAATCAATGGAAATATAGAATAATAATAAAGCACTATAGAAGTAAACCTTATTCTGAAGTATCATCTGCGACCATAATGCCAATATTTAAATATTGGCATATCTTCAAGGCGCTGAATTTCGCTGACCTCGTATGCAAAATTATCATAGCCTATTCGGTTACTTTCGTGATGTGAGTTGGTCACGGGTTTAATGGCACAATTAAGAAAAGGCTGTGGACAATTTTTTTCCTTTTCCAAAAGATAAAGACATAACGAAAGTATGGATACTTTATTGCAAGCGAGTCGATTTCAAACACCATACAACACTCTGTGCTCATTACATTTCTCAAAGGAATGTTACGAGAGGAATCCTGAAAAAAATGGCCGCTCTAAGATACGCAAATGCTAGGCCTAGACTAAAAGTTGGCGCTGTTCCAGACATACCGTTGGATATTTTAGATCATTGTTAAACGTGCGAGTTACTAATATAGGCAGATGGCCGAGTAAGTGACCACAAAATGCAACAATCAATTCACAGGTCTTCTGTCTACACCAGCAGTGCTAAAAAAAAAAATTCGATAGCCCCACACCCGAGGTCCCTTTAATTTTAGTTCGGGCCCATCCCGTATTCAAAGTGAGGTTCCCGTCGGGCTTGTAAAAAACAAATGTTTGCCTGAGGAAATGAGTAAATATATTTTCAAGATGTTGACATACATGGCATAACACGGCACAATCTAAATCAAATCACCGCTGTCCTAGGTGAAATTGAGATCTGATTTTAATGAAATGGAAGCTTTGTTAAAAATAAGATTCCAAACCCAAAGAACTGTGGTGTGATATTAATTATTCGTGCAGTGTCGGATTTAGACATAGCGAGGCCCTAAGCCATGGGAAGCTGTAGAGCCCCTATTTGGTATAAAATAAATTTAGAGACCCCTTCAGACTGTGAGGCCCTAAGTTGTAGCTTGTTTAGCTTGCGCCTAAATCTGGCACTGGTTTCATCACTACAATATTCACAAGTGATAAAATAGAATATGGCATCTGTGGATTACATCGGGAGGTAGGTGTGGAATACCCGCAAAATCGGGAGGTTTTTCTCCCGGCTTGAGAGTTGACAGGTATAAGCTGTCCGACCTTGTGGAATTTCAGTAAAGGGTTGTGAGTTCATTCAAGTCACCAGCCCGGGGCCTGTGCCTAAAAAGCTTTTCTTTGAGCACTGACCAGTACGTTACATAAACTATTATACCAGACATGTATATATTATCAGATTTGTCAATACTCTAACTGTAGCCTGCATGTAAAATACACTGTAATTGAACCATAAGAAGGAAGCTTCTTAACGTTTAAATTACTTATGATTTCTGCTTTGCTGATTTATTTGTGGAGGTTTTTTTGAAAACCTAATGTTTAAGTTACGAACGATGAAAACCGTTCTCAATGCCATTTATACTTCCCGGGTAATGGATATTGTTTCACACACAAGTCGCTACCATTTTTAGTCTCTTCGCCCAGAATTAAGTATTATCTCTGTGTTTCAGTGTTGAATGTATATTTTCAAAATATTAGTCCTTAGGTGATGTGTTGGGGGTAGGTAATGAATATGTCATTTACATATAATACTATTGAATCTCATCCTTCTTAAATGCATTTATTGCATTGTGGTAAATTTTAAATTTTTACATTGGGCATCATCACTTAATCCTTATCACATTTTTGCAAAGCATACAATGTATAAGTATTTATTTTAAAATATTACATTGCGTTTTTTACATTCTTAGCACGCAGTTCAACAGATATAATTATCACCATCTCTCGGAAGCAGATTCAACTTTTGAATGTGCAACCCAAATCTTGTCTCCTTCTGTCTGTCTCGCTCCCCATGTTTCTGTTTCTATTCGAAGACTGGCTAGTATTGCGTTACGGGACAACGTGATCTGTCGTCTCATCAAAACTAGGAAAAACTCGGCAATTTACGGAATCGTTGTATCTTCCGCGCAATATAATCACTACCCGCGTACGATATGTAATTTATAAACATTACAATCGAATTAAAATTTGTAAAGAATTACATACATAAAAGGAAAAATTTTTATTTCTGTTCTACTTTAAGGTCACACCTCTACTAGCAGTGTTGATCTATCATTTAGGATGCCATCTTCCTTGTCATTTACAGTCACCTTTAACTACAGCTCTTCTCCGATCCAAGCCAAGTGTATCGATCTTTAAGATTGCCTCTCTCCCTAATCATACATAGCCATATTTAATGGCACATCTCTTCTCCATCTTAGGGGTACCTCTCTTCACATCATGTATTGCCATTTTCAGGGTGCCTCTCTTCTAGGTCAGGTACAGACAGATTTAGGGGCACCTCCCTTCCATGTCTTGTATCTTGTATTGTTATCCCTTTTTGTCACCTCACTTCCTAGCTTTGTATAGCCGTCATTAGTGTTACCTCTACTCCTAGCCATGTTTAACCATCTATAAGAGGGACCTACCTTCATAGCCATGTATATCCATCTCCATTGATGCCTCTTTTCATAGTCATTTATTGCCATATTTATTGGTGCCCCTCATCCTAGCCATGCATAGCTATATTTAAGGCCATCTCACCTCCCAGTCCTGTACAGCCATCTTTTGTAGCTCCTCCCTTACGAGCCATATATAACCATCTCTATGGGCGACTATCTTAGTAGCCATGTAAAGTCATCTCAGAGGCACCTCTCTTATTAGTCATGGATATTCATCTTCAAAGCCAGGTAGAGCCATCTTTAGGAACATGTCTCTTCCTCACCTTTTATAGCCATGTTTTGTTTGACCTCTCTTCTTAGCCGAATATTGGCGTTTTTTTGGGTTCCACTCTTACTCGCCACACAGAGCCATCTTTACAGGCACCTCTCATAACAACAAACGTTTTGTTCGATTTATCAAAGTTTGACTGTCTGCATAATATATTTGTGTGTTTAAATATCTAGCCAGTGATAAAATAAATAAAAAATACTTATACACGTATTTCTTATTGAAATTACTACAATATTGTGTGCTCTCTCGCACCACGTACAATCAATCAGTATATACACAAATATATTCATACCATCAGAAATGCGCCTAAATGTTATGCCTATTTATATTATCGCCTTCATAATAAATGTATATTTTGTTGATCCTATGCTGTTCAATTTTAGAAGCCATATGGACAAAGAAGAAGAATGTGGACTTCCATGACAATAAAGAGCATCTCTTGCTTCTTATGGAGAAACTGAATATTATTTCCAAGCCAAAATCATATATTGAAGATGGAAATGAGATCAAGGTGTGTTTATTCCAATATTGAAGTTGTAGTACTGTATTTTGTTTTTGTCAACCATGATGTATTTATTTGAATTGGCATATAGTGTTGATGGCTAGTGACTGTTCCATTCCGTCTGATCTTAGTTCATATATCATAACATTCATAACATTGAGGAAACAGAAACACGTAGTTTTAATTTATGGCAGGTCACTGTCATAAACTGATTTAGGAAAAAGGAACGCTTGTTTGTACTTTGTGGGAGGCCTGTATCATAAAATTAATAGAGGCAAAATAAAACTTGTATGTACATTATGGGGATTCTGCATCATAAAACTGATTTAGGCACAAGGAAAACATATCTGTACTTTACGGCAGCCCTAGTTTTAAAATTCACTTATTTTTAATGACATGCGAGTCCTATCCTTAAAGTTTCCTTCTATATCATTATTAGAAAGCATGTCATAATACAACATTAAGGTTTTCTTATACATTATAATTGGAAAGTGTGTCAAATACTACACTGGGAGTCACGTCTTGAAAGTTTAACTATTTCTCATGATTAGAAAGTGTCTCACATACCGTATTGAGAGTCTTATCTTTAAGTGTTATTTATACACAATGATTAGAAAGTGTGTCACCTAATCCAGTCTTTAAGGTTTACTGATATAATATTATTTTACTTGCAGATCGTGATTAGACAGCATGTCATATCCCTTTAAGTGTCATATATTTCAAGTTTACTTATACATCATCAATATACTTGCATATCATTATTAATTATTTGCACGTTTGGCATCATAAAAGATCATAGTACAAAACCAGGAGTCATAACGAAGTCAAGTTAGGCTTTCCGTATAATCAACGTATCCAAATTAAAGTTGCTGCAGCCCATTATGGTTATTGTTGTGAACAACAAATCTTTCCAGAGAATTTATTTAGCAATGCATTTGAGATGTATTGCCCAATGTATATCATCAGCAGCAAAGAATCTCTTTTAGTCATAACAAGTCCGGAGATAAACAGGGAAGATAAACGCATTTGATTTTTACACTGAGTTTCAAAATATATACTCATATCCATGTTAGGTTTAGGCGAATGAGTTCACAGTGTTGTCAGTGCAGCATGCCAGGGGTGATAGTGGATAGGTGGGGTGTCAATAGATACCAAAGTTGGCAAAGCAAAAATAGTAAATATATTTTCTCTGTCAGTTTATAAACATCAGCGAAGATTTTAATTCCGCTCTGATACAATCTACAGTTATTCAAATAAGAAGTTTGCATATTTGTATCTGCTCTAAATATAAGGGTCATTGGTGCAACGGCACAGTCTAAAATGAGCCATAGTTAACGTACCCTTTAAAGTCAGGGCCCATTACCTTACAATCTATTTTTTTCTCCATTTATTTCTTCAATTTTGTACATTCACAAAATCACATTGTCAATCCATATTTCATTTATTTTTAAAGACTATCAACAAATCACAATTTAGCCGCGTATTTCCTTTTTCACAATATAAACAAAAGAAAATTCATTTTTTATCCAATTATACCCTATAACAAATCACACTGTATATGGGCGTTTCACGTTGCAAAGTAAACATTTGTTAGCTAACTTAAAAATCTTGCATTTCCAAAATAATTATATATTATTAGATGCATCATTTGTGATAACTTTAATTATTGATGTAGCAATATAAAAAGTAAAAAAAAAGCAGTATATTTTTGAGTAGGTCCTGCAATAGGTGCATTCTTTATTGTATGGAGCTGTGTTATATATATATATATATATATATATATATATATA
>JAECUM010011731.1:0-64593 GCA_016617855.1 Megalonaias nervosa | reverse complement strand
ATAGATAGATAGATAGATAGATAGATAGATAGATAGATACATTAATACCTACCTCTCTACCTACCTACCTACCTACATCCATCCATCCATCCATCCATACATACATACATACATTAAGTTCATGCGGCCCTGCATGGCCGAATAAAGCTGTTGCATTTACCGACCACTGCCATCATCGCTATGAGCGTGCGTTCGAGTCTCAGGCTCGGCCTATGTGAGTCTGTGAGAAAGCTTGCTAGTAGCTTACCGTGGGTCTGTAGTTCTTCCTAGAGCTTTCCATGGTTCTTCCTCCACCAGTTATGCTTGCCGCCGTGTATAGCCTATAATGCGCTGAAAAACGGCGTTAAGCTCACAACAACAACAAATTCTGTTACACATAACTTTCAAATATCTGCAATTTATTAATTATGCATATTTATGCGTACGATGTGGTGTTGAGGATGAGAGAAGAATAGGTTGCGGAGAAGGAGTCCAAAAAGAACAATATGATAATGATTACGATGAAATCGTGAGAATGATAATGATAATGATGATAAAAATAGCAACAACAAAATGTGACACAGGTGTCTTTTTATACAGTAAACAAAATCGGAAAATGCAGTAACTGAAATAGATTATATCGGACTTTATTCGCCTGTCACAGTATAAGATATGTAAGGAGATGACACAATCACTGCAATAGTATAAGACAGATACGGAAAGGTCACAATCCCTGCTACAGTATAAAACAGATACGATAAGTTCGCATTCCCTGATACAATATAACACATATACTCAACAGTAAGAGAAATCGATTATCTCAAACTTCGCTTGCCTGTCATATTATACCACAAATACGGAAAGCATACATTCCATGCCACAGTAAAAAACAGACAAAGAAAATTTGCAATCCCTGATACAGCTTAACACATATTCTGAACATATATTCTGAACGTTCACATTCCCTGACATAATATTAGGTCGATACGGAATAAACACATTCCAAGCCATAGTATAAGACAGATACAGAATGCACACATTCCATGCCTCAGTGTAAGAGAGAGACCGATACAGAATGCACACATTCCATGCCTCAGTGTAAGAGAGAGACCGATACAGAATGCACACATTCCATGCCTCAGTGTAAGACAGAGACAGATACGGAAAGTTCACATTACATGCCTCAGTGTAAGACAGAGACAGATACAGAATGCACACATTCCATGCCTCAGTGTAAGACAGAGACAGATACGGAAAGTTCACATTCCATGCCTCAGTGTAAGACAGACAGATACGGAAAGTTCACATTCCATGCCTCAGTGTAAGACAAAGACAGATACAGAATGCACACATTCCATGCCTCAGTGTAAGACAGAGACAGATACGGAAAGTTCACATTCCATGCCTCAGTGTAAAACAGAGACAGATACGGAATGCACACATTCCATGCCTCATTGTAAGACAGAGACAGATACGGAAAGTTCACATTCCATGCCTCAGCGTAAGACAGAGACAGATACGGAATGCACACATTACATGCCTCAGTGTAAGACAGAGACAGATACAGAATGCACACATTCCATGCTTCAGTGTAAGACAGAGACAGATACGGAATGCACACATTCCATGCCTCAGTGTAAGACAAAGACAGATACAGAATGCACACATTCCATGCCTCAGCGTAAGACAGAGACAGATACGGAAAGTTCACATTCCATGCCTCAGTGTAAGACAGAGACAGATACGGAAAGTTCACATTCCATGCCTCAGTGTAAGACAGAGACAGATACGGAATGCACACATTCCATGCCTTAGTGTAAGAGTGAGACAGATACAGAATGCACACATTCCATGCCTCAGTGTAAGACAGAGACAGATACGGAAAGTTCACGTTCCTTGCCATAATATAAGAATTACGGAATGCTCACACTCCCCACAATTTGTTTTATTTCTAATCCCAGCATTTGACTACACCTACTAGAGCAATAATTTTTTGTTATCTTATACGTTCTCAAATATTTAAAGTGACATGTATTTGCACGTCCTCTAGGCAGTTTAATATATTTATTTATACAGCATAAGAGTGCAGACATTCTGCTATGAGGACTAGTCGTCGATACGATGAAATTGACAACCCCAAGAAACAAATGATATGGGCATTTTATCAAGATGGTTTCGACATAAGTCTTCAGGCGCATGCGTTTGTACATTATTACAAAGTTAAGTTATTGTAGCATGCGAGACGGTATGCATTTAGGGTAGGTATGCAGTACTTGTAAGCACATGTCCGTGTGTGGGTCAGATGTCTTATGAGTAAGGTCATGTACTGAGAGGAGGGGTTCATATCTATTAATCTGTTAAAGCACATCTTGTAAATTGTGGAAATGTCCACTTGCCCGTCAAGAGCTCGCATGAAATCCTGACCGTGTAAGTAACATAACACAAATCTTGCTTTGGAATTGGAGGTTTAAGGAGATGTACAGTTTGTGAAAGAGCTTGCATTTTGGATAACATATCACGCTACCACTTTCTCTTAATACCATCGGCTTTGAGGTGAGAACTGTGAACTAAAACGTTATAGTTTCTTTACGTACATACAAACATACGTACATACACCTAAACCTGGACAAAACCTTTAAAACTGAGGGTTTTATGGATGTACTGTATTTAAATTAGTATTTCAGTATAAGTAACCGATATTCAATGAACTTCCAGGCCACGACATATCCACATCTATTATACAGGAAGTAAGTGTTAACATAGGCACATACATACATACATACATACATACATACATACATACATACATACTGTTATGTATATTTGATCTGCATTCTTTGTTAGTTTCCTTTTTTAAAAATTCATTATATGATATGGATAATTGTATTTTGGACTTGACTTTTTCCCAAATAAAGTTTATTTCTATCTGACCTGAATCATTGATTTTTTAACAAAACGTTTATCGCAATCTGAGGTCAGAACACTGGAAATTCCCCATGAAATTCCGGGTTTACCTGTTATCTAACACATTTTATATTAGAATTTTAGTAATAGACTTTCTAATTATAATTGAGACTTTATCATGTGAGCATCATGAACCTTCCAGAATGAAATTTTCCATTAGGTAATATTTTAAAAAAAAAAAAAAATAGAAAATGCTAATTGTGACCTGAGGTCGTGTACAGGACTATATAATCTTCAAGAAATTATTCTCCGTGATTTAAAATCTGAGCAGAATCAGATGTTTTATTTTTGTGTCCAGTATTTCATTTGGGCTGGAATTCATTTATTCAAATTATTTAATTCAAGTTATTCTTCTCTGTAAATACAAAATGCTCAAAAATAACATTCTTGGAATTCGAGACTTGGATTTATAGCGAAGTTCAAATTAGGATATATTATTGGATTTTATTATGTGATTCAACAAAAGACCGTTGGCACAACACTACGACACAGACCACCACAGGCAGGTCAACACTTCTAGCGTTGTGTTTATTTGGAATACCACTGAAGATTATTCAGAACTTTAACCATTAGGAACTTTGTTACAAATTCTAGGATCATTTGGGATTTACTTCGCAATACCCTAAGTTCTCTTTAAATTTTTTTCACTATGTTTTATAGGGAACTAATATATTTGTCGAATTTTATAAAACTTGCTCTTTTCTGTTACTTTGTTTAAGACGAAAGAGTAGGGACAATACATACATACATACATACATACATACATACATACATACATACATACAGTCGTAGATGGGCACATTTGTGAAATATTGTAAGCTGGATGTTGTATCTTTACTAGGACAAAAACAGACTAGTCAATCCCTATTTGCCGGAAGAAAGATAATCTCCCTGATTTACAATTATTATAAACGTTAGTAATAAAAAATAAGGGAAGCAATATATTCTTATTTAACACATATCAGCCATGCTATACATTTCATATCTAAAATATCTGGGTGTTTCTGGCGATGTTTTGCGACATAGTTTTGTAGTTCGCTAGAGGTATTAAAGTTAGTCTGATGTTGTATGCCACTAGATTCAGACGGAGAACTAATTTCATCAGCAAGTATCAATTTTCACATAAGTGCTAGGCATTCTATAGCACTCTTATTCATGATGAGATTTTATACTCTGCTACTACTACTGATAATAATTATAATAATAACAATAATAACACCACCGCCACCACCACCAATAATAATAATAATAATAATAATAATATCATCATCATCATCATCATCATCATCATCATCATCATTATTGATAAAGTTTTTATCATTCCTTTGGTCCATTATAATCTTAGCACATCATTTTATGATAATGTCAAAATATTAGTAATCCAGTTTCTCTAGGAACTGTGAAATAATATTATTGCTGAATTACTTTGCTTGGAAACAATTCCTCTGTAATTTCAGCCAAAACTTGGGTAAACGATCTTCTTAATCACTTCTTCAATGTTCCTTAAATCAAATAATCGTGAAAATAAACCTCTATTTAGCAAGCACCTTCTAAAGAGATCATTTGTATCACTTCCAAGAAGTGAATTCAAGAAACAGGTTTTACTGTAATTCACTTTAAAGGAAACGCATCAACGAATAATATTGAAAACTTTCATTGATACATTTTTTGTCTACCTTAAACTGCCTTTAAAGCTGGATCATGCTCGAATCCCTAACAGCGTCTCTGGATGACAACGTTAAATGTCAAATTAAGTCAATATCTACTATTTGACTGAGTTTTTGAATACTCACACAATTCAAATATACAAATATACGTCTTATTCTGTTATGGCTTACCTGTTTCAGGTGTAATATTAATTTCCAATAAAACATATTTCACATATTTAAGGTTAGTTACCTACCATTCAATAAGATCACCAATAGAAGCTCAACATATATTAAAAAATAACATTAACCGGTATTCCATTACTGCGAACACCTGTATATATGGAATAGGTTAGGCTAGAGATGTTTTCAAGTCTTCATATAAAGAATGACATCATTTGACTTTATTAATCTAGACTATCTGCACTTTTAATACGTCCCCCTCCCCCCTTTATCTCTTATTATTGACAAAAATCCTGATTTTGTTTCGGAACAGAAGCATGACGTGTTAACATTCTATCTTCAACGGACAGTAAACAAAACTCCACACTTCCGAAGATGAGTAACCAATACGATCTGTCTTTATGTCACATATTCTTAATGAAAAAGTTTACCGCAGATTCAGGATTAACGCAGGGACAAAAGGAATTGCACAACTTCGCTGAGAGAGAGAGAGAGAGAGAGAGAGAGAGAGAGAGAGAGAGAGAGAGAGAGAGAGAGAGAGAGAGAGAGAGAGAGAGAAGTTTGTCTACGCGTTCAAGCAAATTTTTTAAACAATAAGAAGAAAAGGGTAGATTGTCCTCATGTAATTAATTGTGAAACATTCTCTAAATAAAGTCGTAATATAATATAATATAACATAACATAACATAATATAATATAATATAATATAATATAATATAATATAATATAATATAATATAATGTAAGATAGCTGATTTAGAGGCATTGGCATTAATAATAATAGCTATTAAGATAATAAATATTATTGTGAATATTATTAATAAAGCGACTATTAATCAAAAGCTATCGGCAGCAGAGAGTCGGACTATTTGCGGGTATGTTTAGCTCATCTTGGTTAGCAGTAAATAAAGAAACAGTTCGCTGTATCGAGCATCAATTACTCGAATACAAAGCATAATTTGAACTTCTTGCTCAGGTACAACATCAAGGGTTATCTTGTCTATGAGTTTCAGTAAAAGAAAACCGCCTATAACTCAAACACAAAATTAGAATTTTCAGGTCTTCAAGTTTTCGAAATCCTACTGTAGATTCATTAACTCCTCTGTGGACTATTACCTCCAGCATGTTTGTATTCAGGTTACAGAAAGAACCAAACACCAACAAGTTTTGCAAAGGTAAGAACATAATTAATTTCCTTAAAATACAAAGAGGAAACTTGAAAAGAACTTTTAGTATTGTGAAATTAAATCCAAAATTGTCCTAAAAGTCCTATCACAAATCCAGAAATATAGAGTATTCCAAATGAGCTTATTTGGTGTTCCGGATGAAGTCCAACCTTGAATGTGCTGATGTGCCAATCGCCTCGAATGTGATAATGTGTCAAAAATTCTTGATTTAACACAATGATGTAATTCCGCATGGCTTTAAATGAATTCACAATAATCCCAAAATAGTGGTTTTATCCCTGAGTATATGAGCACTGTGTAATTCCACTTAATAATTGAAATAAATAAATCTGCCAAATAATAATTGAACAGTACTACACGACTGATTCCACTGCTGATGTTTACGATAAGAATACTTAATTCTTTTACTTACTACCTTTAAATAAAATACGAAGACACAATGACAGAACCAGAACATTCTAAGTTGTAGCCAAGGTCTAAAGGTAACATAAAGATATTTACCCAAATTAAAAGTTCAACTCACTATCATGAAGCTATGTAATGTTGTTTACAGTAATGACACTTACCATCATGAACAAAGCTTAAACACACAATATAGATATACATAACAGTGAGTAAACATCAGAAATTTTCTGAGGTTTCTGAAACGAAAAGAAGAATCAACCGACCCGCCTTTTGCCGGTGAATTAAGCAGGGCCACAGCAACTTAGCTTTAACAATGTTCAAACTGTGATACAATTTTGGAAACCTTTTTTTTTTTTTTTTAAAGGAAAGAGTATTTGTATATCTATATTAACATAATAATTAGAAATAGAAGATCATCCACAGAGTTAGCTGTTTTTCGAACAGATAAGTTGTAGCAAATAACTAAAGCTATATCTTAGTATTATATTCGAATGAATAAAGTTATACACCCAGGTATGTATTCGTATGCTAAAGCCTTTAGTTCCGTAGTTATCTTGCTTCGTAACCGACGTAAGCCTAAATAAAATTAGTATTTCCTTTGACCAAAATATTATTAACTTTGCAACATATAAAAAATAAACTTGCTAAATGGCAAAATTGTAGAAATCACTAACGAGACTCGTAGAATTATGCCCGTAATGCTTAAGTGCGGATCATCCATAATCTTTGTCATAAATTTGCTCTTTAAAGAAATCTCTTGCAATTCTCTGTTCCTTTCATAGACGCCCCCCCCCCTTAATGATATGACGTATCCAATTTAAATTTTAACGATACACGTCTTAACCAGCAAGCTCGAGGAGTGCTATATTGGCGTTGAAGATAAGGCGGGTGGTAAAGAGACGTAAAATGTATAAGCGAAATGACACATCTTATAAAATATCTGGAAAGGTGGGATGTCTATTGATCTGAGGCGATCATGAAAGCTTAGTACACATTATTACGTAGATTACTCTTGTATGTCAGTATAAACGTTTTGAGACTTTGCTAGCGTTTTCCTATCACCAGCCTAGAGGTCTACCTTTTTGTAATTATTGTATAAGCGACTTATAGACAAAGGTCTCGTGTTTCACGTGAGAGCTTACATTTCGACTGTTGCTAATATATCGATTTATTTTGCAGAACTGATGACAGAAATATGCCAAGCTATCCTTAAATAAATCGTCATATGTCCATACCAAGAGCAAGCACATAATGGATTACACAACAACACGACAATGGTCCACAGATACACAGACAGTAGAAGATGAAAAAGACGTATATGCTCTCGTGCGTGCCATTGGTACATCCTCTAGCGAGGACGCTAACGTCAGAAGGTTTGAGATGATGAGAAAATGTCTTTTAGAAATCAAAGGAAACGAAGAGTCGAGAAAACACTTCCTACGGGGAAATCCAACGGGAGATTACCAAACGGCTTTACACATGGCTAGCAGCATGTTCTACCTGGAGAAACCCATGGAGAAAAAAGTGGTTGAACTTCTTGTGAAGGAATTCCCAGATTTGATCCTCAGCAGCAGACAAGATTCAGATATGTACAAAGGTCAGACTCCTTTACATATGGCCATCTGTCGAGGAAACATGTGGCTTCTGGATACACTGCTGGAAGCTCTTTCGGGCCATGGTTTGGAAGACAAAAAGGTCGCTTGTCTAGAAGAGCAAGCAACAGGACAGAAGTTCAAGAATACTGTTATGCTTGCAGAACTTCCTTTGTCTATCGCTGCCCTTACATGCAATAAGGAGGTGTTTGAGAAGCTTCTCCTGCATGGAGCCAAGGTAGACGCCGTCAACAGTCGATTGGAGTCCATATATCATTGTTTTGTTGTCTACGCATATCTGTACCCAGACAAGCTGGATAGCATTTTGGATATGATGAAGTATATACACGAGGAATCCAAGGTGGATGACAAGAGCAAGAAAAGGTTGATGCTGATGGACAAAATGGGAAGAGAGACCCCTTTACAGATGGCCGCTCGCTATGGTCAACATAGGATCTTTGCTTATATATTGGAGCATGTAAGTCTGCATATGTCCTACGGTTGAAATGCTATCTTAAGCAAAATATTACTTCCTTCACAGATATATTACCTGGTTGTTTTGTATTTAAGAAGTTCGAATACTAGTAAATGAAGGAATGATCTCGCAGTTTGTTGGAGGATAATTAGAATATGTAGCAAGTCTTAGAGCAAAACCTGGCAAGTTTCTTTTTTTGTTCAGCATCATCGTCTTATCCACTTGTACCATATACTGTTTCAGACCTGTAAGGAATACATTAATCTGATTAACACATTTTCAGGATTTCAAAGTAATATTTTAATAGCAACCCCAATATAACTGAAAAGAGAAGAAATTCAATTACTAGGACCAATAACAGAGCATTATGCTTTATGACAGGAACGCAGTAATGAGATGAAAATGTTAGAAAGGTTTCTGCGGTTTTACCTGTTTCACAAATAGTGTGACTTAATTATCTCTGTACTTTTCGTAGAAAAGTCAGAAGCTATATCATGATGCCCGTTCATTTGTTAAAGAATAAAATATGTAGTAAATTCGAGGGTTTGTGAACAAAGGTCTTAAATTGTATCTGTGTTATCCCCTTGGAAAGAGATAAGACATGTTACATTTAGCATGCTTCACTTAAATCCGTAGGCATTATATTTCAGGTATGATTCCTGAGTCAAATCTTGAAAAAAATATCGAGATTCCTGCCTTACAAATTTAAATACGTTTTACCCTGCACGACAAACTGAAATACTCATACAATTCAAGACTGACCCGTCAGTAATATTATATAAATTTTACATGAGTTAAATGCGATGTAAAATCATACTTTCTGCGATCATCATATGGTATAACGGTACCAATTGTATAACCCCAGGTGGGCGGAGCTTAAGGTGTAGGGAACATTGCATTCAGAAATAAACCACAAAACTTGCTGTGATTGGTGCATTATGTAAGAGTTGTACTTTCTGTTAGGCTTAAAAAAATGTTGAGCCTCTTGGCAACATGTGAGATTATGTTAATTCATAACTATACCAAATTTTGTATTTTTTATGATTTTTTTAAAATGTGGTACACATGACTGAAAAATGTGTCTGGTGTAACTAGGTAACTCTTACCCCTGTCTAGTTCCAGCAGAGTTATCTCTCTTAAATGCAATGGAGTACCTGGTTCTGTCCTTGTCAAACTGACAATCTAACATTGTTCTCTGTGACAGTGGGTGACATGCATGCTGAGGTAGGACAGAAAGTATATTTATTTCACAAAACATTAGCATTGAGGTCTATGGAAAAACAATTGGTACCGTGATACCATATCACATGGGTAATTTAAACATAATGAAAGATTTTGTGCATCAATGACTGTTTCATAACTGAACTCTAAGGGAATGATCACAACTTGAGGAAAACTTCTCATATTAAATCTGGTATGAAATATTTTTATTTTATAGAAATCAATTGCAATAAAAATTTACCTCTCACAAATAACTGTAAGAAAGTTCGCAGTTTAAAGTTCGCTCAGAGTCAAAACTGGCCTGCAAGTCTTTATACAAGGTAAATTGTGTAGCCAAATCTAATATAGCGCGCAGAAATCGGTAAGCATAAAGAGTTTCGTTGTACGTTTAAAAGATTTCGTCAACATTTCCTATAATCAAATATAAACAAGGAAGAATTGGTGACAATCATAAAACTGGGCAACATATTTTTTTTTTCGGATGGACCCCTTACGTAAGTAGAATATAGTTGATAATCTCTTGGAACACGCTCGTTGAGGAGCATGTTCATGAATGCTTTAGAATCCTGGTTTTGTTTGCATTCTTGAGTTCCTGGTGATTATATTGTATTCTAATTGTACATGTTAGTTTGGTTTTAGCTTATATTCACCAGTGTTGGAAATCCACAGCTTCACCTGCAATGACCTAACATGTTTGATGTTTTGTTGTCAAGCCTTTTAAACTGATGGCTTTTAAATATTTCAGGCTTACTGCTACCTATCCAACAAAGATGGACTGTTTGACATTAAGATGTATGACGTCACCGACATTGACCCGTATCTGGCTAGTGCATTACAACGAGAGTTACATTGTTCAAGCACTGTTAATGGAAAAGACGTGGACTCCGCAGAATGCGCGACGGAGACATCAGCTAATTCTAGTCCTGAAAAGACAATTTCCCGAAATATTTCAGTATTTGATACAATGTTCGAGTTGAACTACACAACGGCTTTTGAATTTCTGCATCGAGACCCAATACGCAGATTAATTCTAAAGAAATGGGAATACTATAGGCTCATCTTCTACCCATTTTGGCTATTTCACGCATTGTTCATGATCTTGCTGACGGTATATGCCGTTGAGCGGGCGACTTTGATGAGAGAAAGAGACGAAAGAAGCAAGCTAGAAGACGTTTCAAATTCAACGATCAAACGAGGGATATCGGGACTGAATGAAAAACTGGACAGTGCTTTTCTAACAGTCTTCGCAATTCTGAGTCTGATCATAGCATTCATATACCTAATACAAGAAGTGATGCGAACAATAAACCGAAGGATGCCTTTCAATATGTCTCAGCTTCTCAACCCGTACGCAAATGGTGGTTTCAGATCATCTCTGGTCTTGTTTTCTCTTTGTTTGATTGGAGATTTCGGAGCTACATGGAGTCCTTGGTACGAAGATTACCTGCTTATTCTGGCCATCATAATCGGTTGGCTGTGGTTTCTATTTTTTGTCAGAGCTCTCCGCAGGCTTAGCTTTTTCACATCATTGATTCAGCGGGTTTTAGTTAGCGATATTGCCCGCTTTGCTATCATCATCATCTTTGAACTAATAGCCTTCAACACAGCAATCTATATGCTTCTTCAAGGGCCTCCAGCGCAAAAAGAGGAGTCATACAAAAGCTGGTGGAGGACACTTGTATTGACATTCCAGGTATTTCTTGGAATATTTGAGTTTCCAGTGTTCGAGGCGAAAAATGCGATTGTTTTAAGTCTGGTGTATGTAATATTTCTGATTGTTACTACTATACTGATGCTTAATGCTTTGATAGCAGTGATGTCCAATACATGTACAGAGCTTCTGTCAAATTTTCGTGACGTCAAAGAGATGCATCTTCGACTGCAACAGTTGTCTGTCATCTTGTTCTTCGAAAGTATGCTTCCCATCAAACTTGCTGAAAAACTGGCTTGCAAAGTGGTCAAGCGTGATAAGATTTTCTGTTTCGACCTGCATAAAGACATGGAAAGAAACATGACACGCTATCTTATTCAGATAGACTCCATCAGAGATGCTGAGAATGTGTCCTATGTGGAAAACAGCGAACAGGAATCTGATCAAGTTCCAAACTTTGCTAGAATATTTGGTACCAAAATCGAAAGTGGTCCAAAATTTGCATCTATGCCAGGAAATACTGATGATATGAACATTTTCACAAAGGAGTTTGCAAACAAGCTTGGCAATGCCAGAAGACAGGTCGTTGAATTTGACAATAAATCCGTAAACCTCCAAGGAAATATGTCTTCCATGTCATCTTTATCAGCTTTTTCTCAGTTTCAAGCTGCAGAATCTTCTTCAACAGTGGTGCAAACTACGAGAGTGGTGCAGAGTCAGGCGATGCAAACGCGGAAGATTTCTTATGAAGTTCTTAGCTCTGACACCTCAGCTGTGTAACATGACTTTTACCAAAAAGAGAACCAAGTAAAGTTTGCTTAGAAAGAAAGTATCTGCACCAATTTGATTTTATTAGAGTGGAAAACAAAACAAAACAAAATAAAATCAAAGGAAGAAAGCAAACAAACAAAAACAAAACCAAACACAAAAATCCCGTGATATACACTCATAACCCTGAGTGTATGAGCTCCTGATTTGATTGTTTCTTCCGAAACTCGTTTTGAATGCCATTTTCAGAAGAACGAAACTCTGGGTTTACAGTTTTCTATTGAGTGGCTATGATAACAATGTCTCACATAACCTATATATTTAACAAAAAGGCCATTCGTGGTGATTATAAAGGTAATCGGCCTGAATATTTAAGTGTCATAAACTTATCGCGATGTTAACATTCAAGTATAGCATTCGGAGCACATATTCGCACATATTCGAACGTAGAAGTTTAATCAAAGAGGGAACATACCTTTGACAAAGAATACCATTTTTGGGGCTTTACCTTGCCTCTGTCAGCAGCGGCCTCTTTTAAACGATGCGTCATCAGTTAGATAGCCACAACATTTTCACTGACCAAACAAAGAAAGACAACTCTGGGATACCTATTGCTCATCTGTAGTGGACCCAATTTCCATTTTCACTAAATCCGCTCTGAAATAAGATAAACTGTGTAATTTGGCATGTTTGTAACTCATGTCAATGGTGGGATGTATTTGTAATATTCGTCTCAGCAGCGAAATAGTCCAAATCAAAACGAATAGTTCTAAACAGTTATTCAAGACATTAAAGAATCCCTACTCTGGCACAAGAAAGAATCATTTTTATTTTTGGTCTTAATAAAGTCATGTATTATATAACAGAAATGACATGTAAGCTTATTTCTCTGCAGACATGATTACAGATTTAATATTTCATTGTGTAAGACTATTTTTGTGCTTACTTGATTACAGATTTAATATTTCATTATGTAAGCCTTGTTTGTGCGGACATGATTGCAAATTTAACATTTCATTGTACAAGCTAATTTCTTTGCGGACATGATTACAGATTTAATATTTCATTGTGTAAGCTAATTTCTTTGCGGATGTGATTACAGATTTAATATTTCACTGTGGAAGTATCTTATAGTGCGGACATAATTACAGATTTAATTAACATTTCATATACAATCTTTCATCTAATCTACATTATGTTGTACAGTGATTCATTGGATAAATTATTGCCAAGCATTGGAGAGAGAGAGAGAGAGAGAGAGAGAGAGAGAGAGAGAGAGAGAGAGAGAGAGATCATCTTTTTAAAAATTGCTTGAATCTTTTGTCTAGGATTGACTTCTACACCACTACGATCGTAGCACAGGATCAAATTCTTATTTATTACCATAGGAGTTACTCCCCTTTCTAACACAAATTGACGGGGAAACATCTTTCATAACCGACTTTACTACTTACTTTCATTACTTCCAACGTTTTATTTTTCAGACATCAAGACACCAAGTGACTGATATAAAGATTTGCAAAAAGAATCACATTATCTTTCATTTTTTTAATGTTGGAACTGTGCATGCATACAACATTATCATAGCATTTACGTTGTCCGGCATTTGTTTGAACTACGTTTGCTAGAAACCGATGTTTTCAATGCCGCTCTAAAGAGTCAGGTGCTAATTTCAGTAGTGAGTTTTTCAAATTGAAGTCTGTAAAAAAACCCCCCTGAAATTCCATCAATAAAACATTGTCCCAGTGTTTGTTCAGTTACAACAAAGATAAGCTCTCAAATTGTTATTTTCACATAAATTTTGCTTCATAATCAACCAATTTTGGCCAGCCCAAGTCATATATACCATGTTTAATGTTCACCAGACTGGTTCTCATTCTTCCAGATCATTAGTGCCGTGAGTCCCATAGTTCTGTTGTGTAGATAGCTTGCATCAAAATTCGTTCACCTAATTCATCATTAATAGATCCATTTGTAGACATTTAGTTATTTCTTGTAAAACCATTTCCGTTATATATCTGACATATTTTTTCTTGATAGTTTTAGTTTATCCGCTCTGTACAAGAATGGAAAAATTTGTTTACTCGTGTAACTCTTTGTGTTTGTATATGTCTCTCTGTATCTCCGTCTGTGAGTGTTATTATTATCCACTGAAGAAAACCTCGCTTTTAGTCGAAAGGTGGGGAAACTTTGTTATTTTCCTTGCGCCGCTTTGGTGCATTTGTTATATATATATATATATATATATATATATATATATATATATATATATATATACACACACACACACACACACACACACACACACTATTTTAATTATTCAGCCACACGCCCCCGCAATGTAAGAAAGAAATGTCTAAAGACATCGTTCGACCCATTTACGGTACGGTTGGCGTTTGTGGCCGATCCATGAAAATAAACACTCATTACATTATCGCTGTTAGCACATCTGAAAGCTTCAAGAAAGGTGTGCAATTTTGTAATCAATATCGAATGAAACTTTCTTCAGTGCATATCTGGAGAGTGTTAAGATTAGTATGAGAATGTTAAACGGACTTACTATCAACTAACTGACGAGAGAATATAGATGCTAAGTATGTTTCCTGTCAGAGTAAATAATGGTAGAATCGAGCACAGAGCAGACTTATTTATTCTGTTACCTTTTGCCCGGGATGTTCATTCAATTTCACTATTTCGTACCAAACCTGTGACGATTAGCACATTTTTATGTCATTGTGTACTTCTTACTAGCATATTCAATGCATGTCTATTTGCCGAAGCTGTTTTGTCATCGTTCTGTCTCCTTTGTATTGAATATAATAGAGAACAGCATGCTGAACAGTTAAAAATTTGCAATAAAATTACTTTAAACAATACGTCGTTTAGTTATTGCGTACAAGCTTGGAATAATGATTGACGTGAAACTGAACTCTTAAATGTTATTGTCGCTTATTAATTAATTAATTTATTAAATTGAACATTGATAATATAGTTCATTAATCCTTGCCTTTGAAGTGTCGTAATTAACAAAAATATCTATTACGCCAACCATTATAGAAAGAATTCAACGAGATGAGCATTTTAAATTAACATACGCGAATCATGCGTACTGTTATCGGAAAGTAATTTCTTCAGAATATGAAACTAAATCAAATACAATTTTTACAGCTATTCCTCATACAAACATGAGCAGTCCAGCTTTAGCTATGGTCGCAATCTCACGAGGAGGAACCTCTTATATAGAAGTAAAATCTTGTTGGGTTCTTGACGACCGCGATCCCCCCTTGCATTTAGTATAAACCCTTAATACAAGATGATATGTCAGATGTTTATACAAAAATATTATTTGATTTTTAAAAATATTTCGTTGGTTTTATTCCAATTATGACAGTTACATAAAATTTTTGTTGAAGTATTAATGTGACGGTCATGGGGTCATATGGTCCTTTTTGTAAGCAGGCCTTGATTTTGTTCTCAGTCCCAATATGTGACAGGTGTACTATATTCGTATTTTTTTAAGTGTACGATATTTTGCTGAGTTAGCATAAGATCGTTTGCAAAACCACTCTATGACAACTTCCTGTGAATAACTCCTATTAATAATAATGTAATTTTTTACTACCCCTCTTGTACGTTTTTTAATCTATCTTTTATCTTATCATTAACAGCTGGTGATGTTTACTCAAATTCTGGTCTAATTTTACAGCCTCGCTTAGTATTTCCCCTCACGGCCAGTCAGAATTTTTATTTTCGAATTCGGATGACTTTTCTCATGTTCATTTTGTTCACTATAATGTTAAAATAATCTTACTTAGACTAGACATGCTGTAAGCTGAACTAAGTTGAAGTTGTGGACTATACAGAGACTTGGCTCAATTGATCGATTTTAAATATTATCACAATCCAACAAGGAGAGATCTCGATGTCGACCGCCATGGTAGTGCCATTATTTATGTCAAGAATCATCAGGTTGTAAAACACGACAGGATCTTGAGTTCAGTGGAATACAGCGTTCATGGTTTGAAATTTTACACAGACAATGGCATTCAAGATGGTTTTCATTATTTGACCTTTGCATTCGAAATCCTTTTGTACTTTAATGATAGAAGACTCCACACACTTAGCATCACAATGGTAACAGATAACTTGCTCAATCCAATGTCATTGCATAACATCAGAACATTATGCTTCACTAATGTATCATTGAGCCGCTCTATGTAACTAAACACTCATTGTCGTTGTTAGACGTATACTTACTAGTGTCAGGGAACCAATTTTTTTATAAAGAGATGTTCCGTTTAAATGTCTCACTTGCGGATTTTTTAGCTTATAGAAAAGGGAAAATTAAATCTTTTACCAGGTAAATCGAGTTATACGAAAAGTGGATTATACTCCCGCGAGAAAAAAATGTTGCCATTACCCTCTTGGAACGCTTGAAATATAATGCTATCGACATATATGCTAAAAACATCACATGTTATCTATATCTATGCTATGTTTTCTCAACAAAATGGTGCCCAGTGGTTAGAGCGTCCGCCTCGGATGCGGGAGGTCGCGGGTTCAAATCCCTGCCGAGTCATATCAGAGAATTATAAAAATGGCACTAACAGCTGCCTCGCTTGGCGCTCAGCATTAAGAGGTTAGCGTTAGGACTGGTCGGCCTGGTGTCAGGATAATGTGACTGGGTGCTTCATGTTGCTACGTGTCTGCAGCATGATGCCCCAGTGCAAGACATCTCTATAAATTGCCACACTGCAGACATCGTAGCGACTGGGAAATTGTTAAAGCTGCGTTAAAAAATCCAAATCACACCCCTACTCCCAATAAAATGGTCAGAAGAGGACACTCGGAAGTTACTTGTATCAAAACAACTAACAGAAGACCAATAAGAAAATACAAAGGAAAAACAACGAGAAACCAATTGTAACTGAGCACACCTTTTCATTAGCTTGAAACGGCACACATACAGTGAAACTGAAAATATCAGCTTTAACATTAAAGGTCTACTAGTGTCTAATACACATTATATATCATAATGTTAATTTGGCGCTAAATAACTCCGAAATGTGCATTTTAGATGTAGGTTTTAACTTACAGAGGAGAAAATTAAGATTATTTGAGCATACATCGATGTTTTACGGAAAACGCTCCGGAAATATTTATACACTTCCGGTGAAAAATCGGATTTCCGGAAGTGACGCACTGTCGGGAAGTCCCTCAAGTTGAGCGTATGTGATGATAATGGCTGATAGTGACGACTCTAGTGAATTTATGGCAAATTTGTCATGCTCATCTTCGTCGTTTGAAGATGGCCAACTTCATGAATCTGAAGAAGATTCTCCTCGCAATGAAGTGAGGCCGTATCAATTTCAGCCCGAACGAGACGAGGATAAAGGCCCTGAAGAGAACATAGCGCATGATCAAGCTGGGCATTCTGGTAATTACTATTGTCATTACTGCAATTATTATTAATTATTACTAATGATATTAGTTTTCGTTAATGTTATTTAAATTTCATAATGAAAAGAGAAGTAAACGAATCTGAGCAAAAGCTTGTTGGATGTCTTCAGAGAAGATTTTCATTTAGGCTTGGTTCATCGGTAACTAGTGGTGTTACATTTTATCACTTATCACTTAAGACTCGGACTGTGAGAGGTGTAGATATAAATGCTTTATTAATTTTATGACTAACGTTTGTTCTTTTAAACCAGGATGAAATGCATTCCCTGAATGTACCTTTTAATCCAGCTAATGGGTATACATTTTTTCTATTTCCCACGGATAGATGCAAGCCACCATATTTTTCTATGTCGGTTAAGGTGTACAGTACTAATGGCAAAATTGCATAAAGGTTTATGGGGAAACTAATAATGAGAATAATATAATACATTTCTAATGAAATGTGCGTTTCAGTATTGTGGTACAAAATGTACAACAAAAGTCTGACCATTTATCACATATACATGTTTTGCACTTTGAAATGCAAGAGCTACAAGTTTGCTAACACAAAAATTATGATACAGCGTATTTACCACGTATATTGATGTATTCAGGTGTACGTGTGGAAATTGCAGCAGTAAAGAAACAGTTGAAGAGTGTAGATGCTGTAAAGAGATCAATGTGATTTTGGATAAGACCGAGGAGCTCAATGTGGATTGTTTCATCGATCATCCTGGATTTCAGGCAGTTTGCTTGGATGAATATGTCCTGGAAGCAGCATGCTATGCATACAGACAGCAGTATGGAAATCTCAAGGAAATTCTGTCAGAGTACGTAAACAATTATAGGCAAAATGTTCTCACAATAGTTATGGCGTCAATATCAGGTCCCTTTTGGGAAAAGCGATTACTGTATACACATAAATATAAAACAAAGTCACTCATAAATTCATGAAATCCCTCCTTCATTGAGAAAATGTGACATTTTTCTTATGTGGAGTTTCCACCCAAACCTTTCAAGAATAAACCCTGCTAGCATCATTAGTCTGTTGTACTGGAAATTATCATTCTAAAATCTGTAACTTCAATCGAGCAATAATTTCATTTCTTGAAAAGATCCTGCACTATGACATTTAAAACAAATTGTTGTCTGGTCCCATTCACTTTAGATTCATTTACCTTGCTACCTTTGGTCGTAGTAAAATCTAAGTTTACGCTAAAGGTCGTGACTCAGAAAACTTGAAATAAATCATGTAAAACCAGAATAGGTGACATAATATAACTTTATTTAAGTCTAAAATATGTTGCATATTCTATTTTCAGTCGTAACAGATACACTGCATAAATGCAGCTGGTAAGATGGTGCTGGGGATATCTTGGCCGTAAAATCCGAGTTGGTTTGCCATCCTGTGCAGTAGATGCAATCAAGCAGAAGTTCCCAAGTGAAGGTGGCAACTACACAGGTTTCAAGCACTTGTAGTTATCTTGCAAATCGTGATGTCAAAGCCTGGACAGCCATCGACTTGTCTGACCTCAGGGATTGGCTGCATAGAGATGGTGGTAACTATCAACTGACTGGTTTCCTGACCATTTCCTCGAGTGCTGCCATCAACTCTTTAACATATTCTGAAAGAAGAAATATTTCCCACCGTAAATTAAGAAAGAAGAATTTCATCCACTGCCTATATTCACGCTGACAATTTTTATGAAAAAAAATTGTAAATAGGAATAAAAGTTAAAATGGTATTCATTTTAACAAACATAAATAGTATTTGAATGTAGAATTATTTTGTTACAATATATGATTTTGAAGATGTGCTACAAACATAAATCTGCACCGACCTTATTTCGATTAAAATCCAGGACTTTGTTTTGATTAAAATAAATTAAATCAAGCTGCTTTGCCATCATTTTGAGTGTATGCAATCAGGTGGAACTTCCCAAGTGAAAGTGTTAGCTTCGCTCATTTCAAGGACTTGTACTTTGCTTGCAAATGGGATATGTAAGACTGGACAGCATTCGACTTGTCTGGCTTCTGGAATCGGCTGCATAGAGATGGCGGTAACTGTCAACAGACTCTTGCTTCTTGACGATATCCTCCAGTGCTGCCATCAACTCTTCAACATAGTCTAAAAGAAGGAATCCCGCCCCCCCCCCCGTAATTTAAGAAGCTCACAAGAATTACATCCACTTCCTATATCCCCACAAATAATTTACTAAAAATAATTAAGAGAATTGGAAACAAAATTTTAAATAGTATTCATTTTAACATAAATATAAATTGTAGTAGAATGAGTAATAATTTTGTCATGATGTATGATTCTGAATATGTGCTGCAAAAATGAATCCGCATCCACTTTGTTTTGGTTAAGATCCATGAAATCTGATTTGCTTGCCATCCTGTACAGCATATGCAGTTAGGTGGAATTTTCCAACTGAATGCCTTGTACTTATCTTGCGAATTGAGTTTTGTGAATCTGGACAGCATTCGACTTGTCTGGCCTCTGGAATTGGCTGCATAGAGGTGGCGGTAACTATCAACAGACTCTGGCTTCTTGACCATTTCCTCTAGCGCTGCCAGCAGCTCTTCAACATATTCTGAAAGAAGAATTTTTTCCCTAGTAATTTAAGAAACTCAGAAGAATTTCATCCGCTGCCTATATTCACACTGATAATTTACCAAAAATAATTAATGGAACTAGAATGAAGATTTAAATAGTATTCATTTAACATATATATAAATCGTAGTTCAATGGATCATTATTTTGTTACAATATATGATTTTAAATGTGCTTCAGATATAAATCTGCATCAATGTGATGTATTATATATAGGTACATACTGTATGTGCAGTCTTCCTTGACTTCTTTTACAATGTACTCTCCTTTTTTGTACTTCGGAAATGAAATCTGGTATTAGCTGGTTCCAGAGCTCGTCACTGCCTGTGTTCTGTTGGCATTTTCATTGAAATGGAGTGCCGCTAAATGCAGTCTAATGTTAATAAGACAAAAATCCTTAAAATAGCAAAACAATATGCAGTTTTTGCATTCCAACATGATGTGGTACTTTATATATAAAATAGAAGACGAAAGACTGTGTTTGAACAGTTCAAAGCAGTTTATGGCTTTTGCTTGTGAATATATTTTTACGGAAGCAATTGTTGAGGATATTAAACATTTCATCAAACTTTGTTTTTTGAATAGTTGCCAACTATGAAATTAGTCATTGTTAAGATGAATTTTCGTAGATTATACACAATTTACCTTTTTCTCATTCCGCAATATGAAAATGCCAACATGTTTGGAGCGATATGGTTAACAACACTATGGAATGCTTCTAAATTTGATGTCAGGTGGAAGGGTGATAACTTTTGGATGTCTTTCGCCAGCTTCTTACTCAGTACAACTTCTTCAATCTTCACACAAGCCTTGGTACCTGAACAGAGATTAATACTATGTTGTAGTTTGATCATTCATAACAAAACAGACACCAATTTGTAAACTGTTTGAATTTAGCAGGAAATAAAAAAAGGATTCCTAAAGAAATATACTAATTAAGGTCTTTCTTAAAAGTACAAAACATGTAATTTGAATTATGAAAATCTTTACAGTTTACTGAAGAGATGACTTGTGTGAGCTCTTCAAGAACAAACATATCCTTTAAATTGTATTGTAGATTATCAAGTTTAATATGAAATGTAATTCTTACCAGATTGTAGCCATTTGTAACGTGCATTGTCCCCAGGTAAGCAGTCATGCAGACAGCTTGGAAACAGACTATTTTCATGTGTATGTCTGTTCTGGACATGATTAGCTACTGAATGCTACTTGGCAACACTTAGGTCACCATTTCCAGGTTCGGTTGAAGCCGCACACCAGTACAGGTGATTTGAAATACTCCGAATCCATTTCCTCACATCCTCACATTGCCTTTCTCTGCAATGTGTTCTAGTTTCTTCTTCACACCTGGAAATAAAAAGATTCAAGATAGTTATTTTCTCCCTTTTTTCTGATTGTATTCCTAGTGATATGTTCACTACCCAACTTAAGTAATATAACTTTAAACATACAATGATTTTATTACCATATCTGCTTGTATACGAGTTGCATCTAATGGTATCATTCAGTGTAGTATAAATTAGAATACATACATACATACATACATACATACATACATACATACATACATACATACATACATACATTTTTCAACATGCCACACATCAAAATATTGTGTGCCGGTCATATTCTCTCTGATCCATTTCCGTATCTGGACATGCCTGTCTGTAATAATTGTATCACCTCCACACCATGGTTCTGTAGTTTCTTGATGGCTCTAGAAAGTCCCTCTTTCTCCGTGTGATAGCTGCTCTTCACTTCATTGCTCTAAAACAAAAATTTTGAGCAAATAACACTCTATTTCTTATAATGTCACTTATACATAGTTTAAATGTATTTACCAAATGTTTTGCTCATTTTCGTGCATGTGTAACATGTATGAATGCTTTCAAGTACAAAAAATATGTACTGTGGCAAAATTGAAATATTTATCAGAATATTCTGTTACATAAATATTTGAATTTCTATCTGTAAAGAAGCACACAAATTACCTGTACCAGCTCAATATCCAGGACTTGACCCAAATTAACCTCTAGCACACTATAGGCTCCAAACTTTGCACTGTGGCCTGGACTATCACATCTACCATCCCCAGCAATAGCAATTGGCTGACGAAGACTCCGAAACTCTCCAAAGACCCTACCCTGATGCGCCTTCCATACTTTACCGATAGTAGGTGTGAGTAGCACTCACTGGTGGGTCATGAATGTGGATAGGTGCATCATTGGGATACACGTGTTGCATAACCTGAAGAACCTTTGTTGGAGTTGCACCTGCAAAAAGGATGGCTCCTGGCATGTCTCCAAGGTAGGGCTGTCTGTTCCAAGTGTATGACTTGCTGAGCCGTAGACATGTGGCATGATGTCCCACCAAGTCACATTATCCTGACACCAGGCCTACAAGTCCTAACACTAACCTCTTAATGCTGAGCGCCAAGCGAGGCAGTTGTTAGTACCATTTTTTAAAGTCTTTGGTATGACTCGGCCGGGGTTCGAACCCGCGACCTCCCGCATCCGAGGCGGACGCTGTAACCACTAGGCCACCGGAACGGTCAAAGGGGGAGTTTAGATTATATATTATCCTAAATATTAATTAAATTAGATATATGAACGTAAAAACATAGGGAATGAAATCAAACAATTTAAAACCAATGGTATCCTATTTAATAATCACACCAGGGCCTTAAATAGGGATTTGACTCCGGGCGAGGAGTAGTAAAGTCCATAAGATCCGTGCTTGATACTGCTATATTTCAAACATAAAGAGAATTTACTATGGAAATGTAATCAGCGTATCAAGATGAAGAATGTTTCTCTAAAGCAAATATTGATCTCATGGCACAACCCAGGAGCAGGAGTAATACTTCGGGAGACGGAGCATGATGAATATGTGATAGTATTATATTCCAGTAAGATTTAAATAGGGTGGGCGGCTACAGAGAGATCAAATATAAAAAAAAAAAAAAAAAAAAATATGTCCAATATATTTCTTTAGCACCATGTCTCTATCCAGTATCAAAAGCAAGGCAGAAATGGTACTGAAACAAGAGTAGGCGATGATATGATATTCCAAATATAAAGCAAATTAGAGAAGGGACTGCTTATATAATTCTTGACCACGTGATCCAACGCATGCAGGGCCATCCCGTCTCATGTTTTGCTCTGGAGTAAACTTCCTCCTGGGTGAGCGTTGCCTTCGGCACTCATTATATTCGGTACTCATTATATATATATATATATATATATATATATATATATATATATATATATATATATATATATATATATATATATATATATATATATATATATATATATATATATATATATATGAATAGAAAATTTTTGAGTAAAAATTAATAACATTGAAATTGTCTCTAAATTGTATTAAAACTAATTTTTCATTGGATGAATTTTTCATTAAATTATATTGGGAGTAATTTCCACTAAAATATATGGAGATTAACTTTATTTACTAGAATTATATTCTACGTTCTGTCTGATTTAGTAAGCTAGGGTTCAACCAATATAATGCTGATTAGGCAGATAGAACACATTCGATCCCATCAAGATGGATTGGAGGCAGATAGAACACATTCGGTTCCATCAAGATGGACTGGAAGCAGATGGAACACATTCGTTTCTGTCAGGATAGACTGGAGCTCTTTCTGGTTTGGGACAAGTGCACGCGGTGCCGGCATGATACTGACAAGTTGCATTTGGTACTCAATGGCCAAGGATATCTTGAATCAGTATAAATAATGCGCCGAGCCGCTTGTATCTTCAGTTCGTTAGTCCCAGAATCAGAGAGACATGTCTATCTTTTACAGGTAAGAATCGTTTGTGTTCGTAAATTTCTTAATGAATAAGTACCTTTAAAAGTTAAAGATTTCTGTGGTAACTTTCGTAGTGAGTTCTCTTTTTATTTTAATATTATAATGTAATGGAATATTTAATTGTTTTTAAGAATTTATATTCATTGGTATTTGTGATAATTATTATGGTGAAAAGATGAATTCGCTACCAATCTCATGTCTGAGATTTAGTTTGGGAATAAAATATTCTTTAAGTGATAAAGAATAAGGTTTAGCAATCTATTCCAAATCAGTATTGTAATTTAAATTTAGTAAAATATATTTCTTTAAAATGATTGTTGCATTAATCGCAACCATTGAATTTTATGCTCTTTGAATTCAAGAGATATCTAATTATTTGTATTATATTCTAAAATGCAGAAATTACACAAACGTACGAAGTTGGTAAGATCGAAGGAAAAGTATTCAATATGTATTGTATGTATTTTTCAATATAAAGGTTTTATAAGTTGTATCTCTAGAATGTAGCTTTATATATCTATCTATATCAATAAAGTTCGTTAGTCCCAGAATCAGAGAGACTTGTCTATCTCTTACAGGATCCCGTGTGTCTCTTGCATTGCCAGAGCTTCCCCAAGATGTAGCCGTATCTACACCATTATGCGTGACACCTACGTCACTTTAAGAGAGCCCGAACTTTTTTCTCTTTCTCTCTCTCTAATCATGGGCCAAAGACATCTCTTAAAGCTACGAGTATTTCCTTCTCATAACAAGGAATGAGAAGAAGATTATGATAAAAATCCTTATCATAATATATATATATATATATATATATATATATATATATATATATATATATATATATATATATATATATATATATAATCCAATTTATATGCTTGACATGCTAAACCACGTACACAAGCGCGTATCGTTTTAGAATAAAATCCATACATCTGCTATAGATGCATGTTGTGTTTTCATATAAAGCGTCCATATACCACTTTTTCCTCGATACTCTTTTGATTTGGTATCCTCTTTTCTTCTATTGTTGTACAGGTTAAATACATCAGTCTCTTTTTATATCTTTCCTGACTCATTTATCGTGTCACCATTGTTGTTTCCTGGGCTTTTGTGAATAAAGCGGTTCATTTTCATGATAGCGATTCATTTTCACAATAGTTAATTACGTATTAATTTTAGAAAAGAAATAGAAAATTCATTATTTTCTTCTAGTTTTTCAAATAGCTTCTGTTTTAAGCCTCCCCGTCTCCTCCCCGTCTCCTCCCCAGGTTATAAAACTTTATTAAGCACTTAGATTTAGAAATTTTACTCCAGACTCTGAAATATTGCTCCAAATAGAGATGAAACAAGCTTTTCCATTGGTCAGAATCTTTTCAATTATTATTCATGTCGAGAGCTGTTTTATGATAGACGGGCATATTATCATCTAATCGTAATTACTTCTTCAATTTTACTTTCAAAATGAAATAAATGTACATGTGTTATTGCATTATTTTTTATAAGACATAATGCAGCAATTTTAATAGAGCCATTAATAAAATATTGGCAAACTAATATACATTCTGCATTAAAATGAATAATCTGAAATTACGACAAATGTTTTCGAAAAATAGAAATATAGCCTGGAACTCTGTAAATAAAAGAATAGATGTCTACGAGATACAAGTTTATAAACCAATGAATCATTATAAACTTAAAACACAATTAGAATGCTTTACTGTGAGTAAAGGTGTTTGATTCGATTCATTGATATTGCAGCCAATTTACTATTGCAGGTTACAATAAACTATATGCACAATTGTATTTAAGGATCATGACTCCTTTATACAATAATGCCTGAAATTTGCAAGTAACTGTGATTTTATAATATTGATTTTACTCCGACAAGAATATATTTCTTGTAAGCAACATGTCTGAAGTTATTGGCAGAGAATTACTTCTAAAATCTTTATTTACCGCTTTTCAAAACTAACTCACTTTAAGTTATTTGTTAGCTTCTGTACATTTTTCCCTTACAAGAGGGTGTCTGGGGCACAGGGAAATTTGTTTTATTTAGTATTATTATCCTAGTTAAACTAAAATTGAGACACATACTTAAAAGGTGATATTAATTTTTGCTTGTAATATTTCTGGTAAAATGACTGTAATTAAACACATGCTTAAAAAGTGAGACACTTAGGGATATTATGTTTCGCTTTTAATATTCCTTGAAAATATGATTGCAACTCATCATTCCGAACAAAACAGTCTGATAGGCCAGCCCCCATACCTGTATTGGTATGTTGGTTTCTGGGATGATTTATTGGCATACAACCACCTTAGCTGACTGATACTGTACACTAAGTTGACATATGATTATTCCTTACAGTTTTAAACAATTGCATAAATAATGGGATTTGTATAATACCAAGATCGAGATATATACTGCTTAGCCTGCGCCAATGTATCAAATATAAGATGGTTACGTCTTCCACTCCACGTCACCCCACCCAATTTGAATCCCCACCCACGAATAAGAAAACTGATTTTCAACTGATGCACTTATGATGTTAACGTAATGTATCTGTACATCATAAATATGTCTGTAACATTTATAAAACAGTCTAAATGTTTGGTCTATTTAACACCAGTGTTCCAAACACTCCGCATGAATATTAGAATCAGTAAAAACGTTATTTGCTTCGACACTCCGAGGAAACAGAAGAAAAAAAAAAACGTAATTCGTCAATTTCCTGTAAGCTTCCGCAAACTTACTAACCCTTTCTGTTTCCATGATTATCGTTCTTTATCAAACGATTATTACTCTCAATTATGTTTTTGCCCTCAGTCTATCTGTCTGTCACATGATATACTCTCCTTTCCATCTCTGTGTTACCCCTGGGGCGGGGGAGGGGGAATTGTCTCACACTTTTCAATTTTAGTATTGAATTACGTGTTGAACGTTGGCTGGCATAATTTTCACAGGGTGGGGTAGAAGTATGAAAAGAATCTTATTTTGTTTGTTGGTATGGCTTGTTAGTGTTAATTTTTGTGCCACATCCCATTCAAAATAGTTTTTCCTTCACGCAACATTAAAACTGAAGTCTTGCATGTCTGCCCCTGTTTGACGCATATATTAGGAATTATTCAGTGAAACAATCAGTGTAATCAGAAAGGCTGAGTAACTTTACACAGGTAGGATAGCTACGTCATTTCAGTGGCTTTTACTTGAAATATATAGAGAGTTTACATTCCAATTTCTTGTAAGTTATTGGTCTAAATTTTATAAACGTTTGGGTCTTAGCTTACATTGATGCAAGGTAAGTTGTTCTCAAAAGCCTAAAATTACAAAACAATATCAGCAAATAAGATGGTCGGAACGCGCTATCATGCTGTTGTGATGCTGTTATCACCTGCATTTTGATAAAACCCTATTTCCTATCCCATCAGTGTATTGTTATCCACGAAAAGCATATGTTTTGCAAATACTTATTACATGCATATCTGCGGGATGAAGTTTCTAGCGTACCATTTGTCAGGTGGTGGAAGCAAGGGGTGGGGTTGCACGAACAACATTTGTATGTATTACTTTTATAAGGTATACTTTTTCACACACACCCGCAACACCCCTACGCAGCACAAGAATATGTGTGTACGTCACCACCAATGAGCTCGATACAAAATTGATCAGTTAGAACTCGCTTATCTGAGAGAGAAATTGACAAAAGTGTTTCTATTGGAGATGAGTTGTACGGAAAATGCGGAGTGAATCCCAGCACGCGTTCTTTTATCAACGTCTGGAAGCACACAAAAGGTTATCTGCTTCGATTCTATGATGTGCCGGACCAGAAGTTTTAAAGTTCAAAACTTTACAGTAAATTCTGCGCAAGAAAGTTACTCGCACAGACACAACATCACCACACCACCACGATTGTCACATTGTTGTATTTTACGGATTTGTAGTCAATTTTGTCTTGAATGGTCAACCACAACTTTAACCTAGAATTCGGATATTTTTAAAAAATAATTTCCTGCAATTAAAAGTGAATAATATATCGATAGCCACTTCCCGTATTCCATGCCACTTTACCAAAAATTGTGGCAGTTAAATACTTGACTTTAGATTTAAGACATTAACATGCACAACATCCTTTCTTTTCTTGCAGATGCGCCTACAATTCCTATCACCAGAAACACTGTATTCAGCTTACCATTCCTGTCATCAAAGACATTGCACTCAACTTTCCATTCACCCGCGATATTTCACTCAGCCTACCATTCCTATCACCAAAGACATTGCACTCAGCCTACCATTCACCAAAGACATTGCAGTCCTCCTACGAGTTTTGCTTTTAACTTTCAAATACCCCCAAAATTGTCTGAAAATTCAGAACCCGGTGAGCAAGCATTAATTCTAATAACAAAAACATAGAAACACAAAGCACTTTAACATTCTCTGCAATAAGATTAATAATAGTCTTAATCATGATTAGGGATCTTTAAAAATGAATTACTTCTTAATAATTCTGTCATTAAGAAGATGAAAGTAGAGGCAACATGCGAAGAAATGGTGATACAGTAGAAAAAGATATTCGTGATTGGGGTGTTTAAGATAATATAGTTAAACAAAGTTTCATGTTTATAAATAGTAATGAACGTATTTGATCTGTCTATGCTGAAATTACATTCTTTGCAAGAAAGCAACGAAAAGCAACGGAAGGTGTTGAAGCTTGAAGTATTATGTAGTTTGTTTGTTAGGTGATTACGTTTCAAACAGAGCGTCTTTTACTCAGTATGTTCCAACTGTTCAAGAACCTGATTTTATTAGAACAGAGTTATGACTCAGATGAAAACTTGACTACACGATCGGAACAATTTATTTAGACAAGACACTGCCGTTGCTAGTAATGGATTTTGTTTGTTACCGAGTGATAGAGTTATAAAACATCAGTGGTATTACAAAAAATGCCGTAACAATCGTCTGATTATTTTAACACTGGAGTTAATGTTACAATTAATGCTGAAACAAATACTATTCTACCAGACTGTAGAAAAAAAAATCCCCAAAAAACCTGTCACAAATTAGAAAAGGAATGCAAGAAACGAAGGCCACTTTTGTTCTAACAATGATGGTTTAAAATGATATAAAGATAAGCGTAACAGCATTGATAATATTGCTTATAGCGGAAGTAGTTCTTTTATTTACTGTTGGGAAATACGTTATGAATGACCAATGCTAACTTTGACATTATTTACAGTGGTTGTAATGGTTCTTGTTCCTGTTTTGTTTTTAGATACATGTGCTTCTAAGACTATTTGATCTTTTGGTTTGACAGAGCAAACATTGTGCGTCCTTCCGCCAATAGTTGTTATTTCAAATTACGTCTCAAACACCACCAGATCAGTTTTGACCAAATTGTGCTATTTCAAATTACGTGTCAAATACCACCAGATCAGTTCTGACCAAATTGTGCTATTTCAAATTACGTCTCAAACACAGTGCCGGATTATCGCCCGCGTTTTTATGTGTTTTAAGATGTATGTATTGTTTTTTTGTTTTTTTAAATGTACGGCCATTATGTAACATATGGTACAGTATGCTATGGCCTCGCACTAGCTTAATCCGGCACTGCTCAAACACCACCAGACTCGTTTTGACTAAATATGGCAGAGAACATACTAACATGGAGGACTTTCATATTTGTAAAACTGACGTCTATCCGCAATCAGATATGGCTGCGGTCACTACAAGTAATACAAATCTAAACGACTTCGTCAAATGAGTTGCATCAATTTGACAGAATGGATCCTGGAACAAGTCCTTTGAACTTTGTGCGATTAATGCTGGTATGGCACTAATCTGTTGATAAAAAAGGAAACGTTTTAAATTTATTCTGCTCCAAAACCGCTGAACTAATTGTGGTACTATTTGACAGAAAACATAGCAGCACAAGGACCTTTCACATCTGTACAAATGATGCCTATCCATTATAAAAATGTTAAAGTCTTAAGCTACTTCGAAACCACTGAAAAGAATTACACTTAACAGAAAGCATCTGAGCATGAGGCTGTTCTATGTTTGCATAAATGATGCCAATCTAGGATCAAATATGTCCCGCTCATTACCAAAATAGAAATTAATTTAAACGATTCTTCAAAAACTGCTGAATAGACTTTGATCTAAACTGATAGAATAACAAAGACCTTTAAGACATTCCTATAAATGATAAAAATACGCCATGAAATATGGCCACCGCTTCTAAAGGTAGAAAAACATCAGACGAATTTTCAATAACCGCTAACTGAATTAAAACACTTTTGAAAGAAATTATTCTGGTTTTGGGGGCCTTCTCAGTTTATGCAACAGATGTTGATTCACTATCAAGTATGGCCGTCTAGAGAACAAAACCACAAAATTTAAGCAACTTTTATACAAATCCTCAACAAAATGAAAGATTAGAAAACCATTCATCATGTGATAAAGGGATTTTTAAATTTGTACGAATGATGCCAATCCACTGTCAGATACAGGTAACAGTACTAGAAATAAACAATACAATACTGAACGACTTCGCAGAAAATACTCAGCAAGTTTTGGCCAAGTTGTGCAAAAATAATGCCTATTCACCAGCAAATATGGCTTCTGTACTGTAAATGGAGAATCTTTTAAACAACCTTTTTCTCAAAAGGAATGATCCGAATTTGACCAAATTTAAAATTTTTTATTCTCACAGGAAAGACTTTAACTTTTATGCAAATGATACCAATCTCCTATTCGATATCATTATTGCTACTAGTAAGCTTTTGATAACTTCTACATAAAATACTTAAGAGTTTTTGCTTAAGAGTTTTTGCTGACATATGACAAACGTTTTGAATACTTTTCAGATTTTTGTTTCAGATAATGCTGCTCCGTCGTGAAATGTAGGCTGCTGTTAGTAGAAATAGCAAAACATGAACACATCTTATTTGACAAAAATCTGACGAACAGAAACTAGACAACTTTGATAAAAGGTGCACTGGCATAGGAGCCATTCAGTGTTTAAGTAATCACGATTTTTGCCATTAGATCTTTGAAAATATGTAAAAAAAAAAAAAAAAAAAACAAAATCCCCAGAGAAACATTTAAATAATTGCTTTAAAACACAATCAACACCATTCGAAGAAATGTCAACAGAAACCATCAGAATGACCCAGATTTCATTGCCAACAGCTCTTGCATTGGCTATTTAGGCAGATAACAGCTATGCGAGCGATCTCAGGTCCACGCGGCATTTTAGTTTTTGAGAGTACTGCTGTTACTCTATTATTATTATTATTATTATTATTTAAAACCCCGACTAGAAAGACTACTGTTTTTGAAGACCAGATATCGTAAAAGAACACCCTCATTCTACACATATCAATTGTTTTAAAAACGTGAGTACAAAATGTTTGGTTTCCTTAGGTTTTTGGAGGCGCAGCAACAGAAGTAGGACCTGTGCCGATATAACAGCATACATTTTTTGTTGTAATATTATAAGCGTTCAAGGTGGTTAGCGCCTACATCCGGCTGTCGTAGGTTTAAGCCCAGAAAGAAGTGGATTTATCCAGGCATCATATACTACTTCTACTACTACTACATAAATAAATAAATAAATAAATAAATAAATAAATAAATAAATAAATAAAACAGTTCCGTAGCGTATGGCTAAGTTTGTTGTCTCTGATATCCGGTAACCATAGGTTCAAGCCCACAAAGAAAAACAATAGTCACAAAATCTACAAACAGGAGAAGAACTCTTGGTCTTCGTAAATCAGTGACAGTGTGGACCCCATCCCCTAAAATTCCCTCAAAAATTGTAACATTGTGGACGACCACGACAACAACAATAGCAACACAGCCACAAACAAATCAAAACCACAAACATAAGCAAAATTTCAAAATGTCCGGAAATTTTCTGTTTCATTTTTTTTATAACTGCAGACATTTTAAATAGACACAGGCAAATATTCAGGTAGACTTAGAAATGTGGACATTGATTTGCTCAGATTTTTTGTGTGAACACTTTATATTCACTAAATGTTTAAATTTCAAAGCTTTAAGTACATAAAGCTATATAAAAATAGATAACGAAATATGCATAGTGAAGTGACAAATGTTCACACCAAATATAATGTTATTATGATGGTGTTATTACTTTCCACGTGAACTCCAAAAAAAAAAATATTTTGTTTATAAACTTCTTTTTCTTCTTCAGCAGCCACTCCATCTCTTCATCCTCCTCCTTTTTCTTCGCACGATAGATTCACTGTACATTACCACATAACATTAGAATGGATATAGTTTGGTCGTCCTTCCTCTCAATTCATGTTTTGTTGGTTTTAGGTAAATTCCAATCTTTCTTTGGAATAGGGATCTGTACGTATTAACTGTTATTTTATATACCTTTTACAGAATTTGAAGATTTTTGCTTTACTATTTTGTTGTGCTTCGTTTTTATGTTTATTTGGGAAGGATTTGAAATGTTTAATGCAATTCTTCATTTTTACATTTTTCAAACTTTACTTGTAGTTGGTACCTTATAGCCACTATTGTGTTGATGTGCTGTGAAAACACTGCGTAGATACATACATACATACATACATACATACATACATACATATATACATGTCGCCACTGGGGCCCCTGGTGGCAGAATGGTCGAAAGAACGTACTGCCATCTCATTTTCGTCCGCGTGTGTTCATGTCTCATGCCGGACCTATGTGGGTATATGAGAAATCTTACCAGTAGCTTACCGTAGGTCTGTGGTTCTAACCGGGTTTTTTTCTCCGGTCTCTTCCTCTACCAGTTGTGCTGAAAAATGGCATTAAGCCCACAACAACAACAGCTAATTCTGTACAAAATAACGTCCATATATCAGTAGTTTATTAATTATGTATATTTGTGGATGCAAGTGGATAAAGCATTTGTGGCATATGGTCCTCTTAGACTTCATGTCAGTTATGCATTCAGAGGGACTATTCCGTCAAATACGAAACTGGTACTCGTTCTGAGCAATGTAACTCCTATAAAAGAAGGGAATGGAGGAGGAGAGAAGAAGAGGTTGCAGAGTAGGAGTCCAATATGAAGATGATAATATGTACGATGAAATGGTGATAATGGCAATGATATGATGAGAAAAATAGTAGCAACAACAAAAGTAGTTTCTTTTACAATAAAAAGAAGAAAATTACAGTAAGAGAAATAGATTATGTCAAACTTTGTTTGCCTACCAAAGTTTAAGACAGGTACGGAAAGTTCATATTCCCTGACACAGTACAAGACAAATTGTGTGCTTAACATCTTCCCGCAGAATGAAATATACATAGCCCTCAACCTGTTTAGTACTTGCGACCCAACTATACTTGTCCATGTAACTCATTTTCTTAGGAAGTAGACACGTGTTTACTATTATCATTGACCTGCTTTTTTACGCAGGCTCTGCAAAACACGCGATGCCATATTCTATAACCAACAGCTTAATAAATATACTTTGGATTGCTGGTTTGGTCATCTAATGAACTTACGTGTATTATTACATAATGGACGGGTGAAAGTGATGAAGAAAGTGTAATCATTGAAATATTTTCTGCAGGGCATAAACTTGTATGTATTATTTTCAGTTAATGCAGATGAAAGTTTGGTACATTACATTGTTTTAATCTACATGACAATTATTGCAGCAGCAGTTAATTTCTCATGGACATCCATCTTATAAAATGCATACATTTATGCAAACCTAGCTGGGAAACGGGTACCTGCGGTATATACGATTGTATGTACTGTACGATAAATAGCCTCCACTAATGAACTTTCGTTTTTTAAAGCTTTATCTGAATGTTTTCTTTTGTCATTACCTGTTTTTCTCCGTTTTTTCACTTCTACTGTATTGAGCATAAGCTGAAGAGATTATATATATATATATATATAGTATATATATATATATATATATATATATATATATAGTTATTATATATATATATATATATATATATATATATAATGCCCGAAAATGGCTAAACCACGTAGTTGGCCAAAGTCTGTCTGCAGCTGCACTAATTGTTATAAATGTGGCTTCTTATTTTTCACGGCTTTAAACAGATATCCCTTCTAAAACTTTTTTACTGCGTACTGGATGTGGAAGAGGTTTTGGATTCAAAGGTTGTAAATCCCTTTCAGATCCTGCTTATTTTGAACTATTCCTATTAATTATAAGGCCGTCGCGAATATTATTGCAGTAGTGTTCACCATTCGACTTACCGTCTATTAAGCATCTGAAGCATTAAGTTCGTACATGTTAATTCAGCCAATGTGAATACTTCTATGCAAACGTCGTCCATAGATATGATTGCCTTGATGTACAATAAAAATAGCATCCAGTTCGGTACGTCTGTTTCGTTTTAGTTTCATCGAAGTGGAATTTCATCTTGTTCATACCGACCGCTCCAGTGGTCTAAGTGGTATGAGCGTCCGCCCCGGATGCTGCAGGTCGCGGGTTCGAACCCCGGCCGTATCATTCCAAGCCTTATAACAATGGTACTTGGCGCTCATCATTAACAGGTTAGTATTAGTAGCGGTCGGCCTAGTGTCTGGATAATGTGATTGGGTGTGACATGCTGCTACATGTCTGCGGCATGATGTCTGAGTGCAAGACCTCGCTGTAAGATGTCACACTGGAGATATCGGAGCGATATGATTAAAATTATTTCAGCTACCTTGAGAATATAAAACCATACCTCTTCCCGGTTATTCATTTGTCTTTGTTTTCATTTTATATCTTTTTCAGCACTGTTGTTTCTTTTCCGTCTCTCTTTTATTCGTCGTTTTCTATATCTATTTATATTTTCTTTGTTTCTTCTAATTCATGTTCATTTTGTTTCATTTTATATTGTCTCTCGTTTTTTGGCTGCTTTTTTTCTTTTTGATTTGTGCTTTTTCCTCCTTTTCCTCTTTTCTATTTTTTCTTGGTGGCCGATTGGTTACATTTCCTCACTGACTTTTTGTAGCCAGCGGAGATCTTGACTCTTCTTTCTGTTTAGAGCTCCTTGGGTCGTGGCCTGCATTACCGCATATGTTGCATTTTCTGCGGTATATACAGCCTTTATACCACGTTACTACCTTGAATGCATCCACGTAGAAAAAGTTTGGTATTCGTTTTGCCTCCTCTTGTTTATTTCTTCAATCCGGGTTCCAGTATGAATGCTCTCGTACTTTTTGTGTGTATACATGTTACTGCTATGTACTTGAGTCCACATTTTTGCTCAAAACTTTGTACAGTGACCTCAAGAGGAATCTCTAGTGATATTCCGATTATATGTACATCAGTGTAGGTAGATTTAATATGTCCCTTTAGGAGTTCTTGGGAATTTATAATACCTTTGTGTCCTTTCAGTTCTATTTCTTTAGAGTAATAGAGCCTAGTTGTCCCTTTGGGATATTGAACGTATACTCCATTGCATAGGGATAGTGGTTGTATTTCACTTGCATTGACTCCCATTTATACTATGGCTGGGATAATGTCTTTCGCTTGGAATTTGCTCCCTTCGAATCTAATTTCCTGTGAACCTTCTCGATGTTCTGGCATTAGGAAATTTGTCCCTATTTCTTCTTTTACAGGTGTCTTGAAATGGTTTTTAAACACGACCATGTTGATGCCATAGCTTTAGATAAAGTTATGTTGATGTTCATAGATTTAATGATAATTATTTCAGTTTAAAAGAAAAGGTGTTATATTTATATTGTGATTGCTGATTCAGAATCCGTAGTTTGCATTTGTATCGTGGTTGGCGTGAGCATATGTATCATTTGCTGAATCCCTTTAATCCCTTTCCACGATCAAACATGGTTATTCGAGTTGCAATAGGTACATACTGTTTATTCAACAATTTTCAGTATTCAGTTTGTCTAAGAGATATAGACTACCTATACAATCCTTTCTGTATACAATATAATTTGATAAAGAGAGATCAGGCATTTGCTACTCATATGCATGTCCTGTAATCGCGTTGATACAGAAATTAAAGAAACAACCCATGCCGCCAATTGTTACATTCTTATCAACATCACCCTTTCCCGTATAACACACCTGCTCTAAGAAGCAAACCAAACTATTCAATGCTAAATTAACGTCAAACCCACCCCTCCCTGTTTAACACAACTGCTCCAAAGTATTCTTTGAAATGTTTTCTCCATCATTATTAACGTTACCATTTTATAACATGTGTAATATTTAGTCCTACATGTTCATCATAACAATGCAAATCTGAATTGTGACTTTTTATCCTGTGACTTTTTGACCTATGTGTTTTTGTGACTTTTTGTCCTCTGACTTTCTGTTCGTTTATCACCAATAATGCCCCGTAGATCGACTGAAATGGCCAAGCCACGTTTTTGCCAAGGCTATAATATCAATTTCTAATTGCACTGATTGTTATTAATATGTGGCTTCATATTTTTCACGACTTTATACAGGTATCCCTTTGCTGAAATTCTTTAATAACTCCGAACAGTTCATATTCATTATAAGGTCGTCGCGAATATTGTCACTGCATTCACTTTGATTATTGTAGGAAAGCTCACTCACTGGACTTTCATTTTATTAAATTTCTAAAACGTTAAGTTGGTACATGTTAATTATGGCCAAATTCGACAATAGATCATACGAAAATAAGAAAAGTACCCAAATAGCACGTTATTAGAGCAATTGATTATACAAATTCTCTTTAAATACAAAATGAATTGCTAAGAACAATTTATATTTTCACTAATTTCAAATAATGAGCGTAATAAATATTTAGTTTCTAAATTTTGTCAGTAGACGAATTATAATATGATCACAAACGTAGCACATAAACATACCCTTTACTTATCGATGCCTTTTTCTATGTTGGCGTTAAAAAGTTACCTATACGTTAATCAAAAGTTATGGTTCATAATCTCTCTCTCGTTTGCATATATGTTAAACACATTTTATTACATAGAAAGATGCATTTTTTTTTGTAACAAAAATAAAGCCCAGAGTGATACAGCTTTGTAAACATGCCATAAAATTTTGCTGTTGAGATAGACGCATATTGCATGAGCTGCATTGAATGTTGAAGGGGAATAATACAAATTGTATATAGCTTACTTTATATACTGCTAGAAACAAATTTCCGCTAACATATCGCAACTTAACCACATTTTTCTTAGTCAATATTAAAAGTTTTAAACTTTTTATTCCCCACAAACAAAAATTTTCATTCAGACATTACGGTTTATTTTGAAACATCGGTGCTAAAATATAACATTGAAGCGCAACACCATCCTAACTGACGATTATTAATAATAAGCGCATCAGCTTACTACAAGGTAAAAACGTGACTTCTCAGCTGATGGTTGAATATAGAGTCACAAAAAAGTGGCAAAGAAAGTTACAGTTTTAATACAAATCAACTTGGTTTATGGCATGAACAGCCACTGAAAGCGTAGCCTTGAATATCGTGTAGCCGAATCCGGAGCATTTAAAAATTACCACTAATATCTTCTTTGTTTTGAAGCATTTTATTTTGTGTCAAGAATATTTGCCCTCAACAGTGTTTAGTCTGAATCATCGAAGCATGACAATGAAGACTAGCTGCTAGAAACTGCCATAATTCATGTCATTTAAGATTTTATTGCATTCGCTTATTACGCTAAGGAGTGTGTTGATTAGAGAGAGAGAGAGAGAGAGAGAGAGAGAGAGAGAGATGGGATATAGCTTGAAACAAATACATATGTTCCGAATTTTAGAAATGAAGGAACAAAGTCTAGACGTTCATCAAGGTCTTTATACTTTTTCCTAACTTGAATATATTAGTTGCACACGATACCATGAGAACTTAGTTTCAAATGCGTTTCTCTGTCGAATTTGTTTTCAGAAACTAACATCATTTTAGTTCTAAGGTCTGTGATGGTGGGATATTTTCATTCAACAGTTAACGTTCATTTTGAAGCGCAACATTGAACAATAGCTGATACATGTAGGAACTGTCTTGACTGACTGTTGTTGACTCGAGGCAGAAAGCTTCAGGAGCAGGCGCAGCGACTGACTTCAAAGTAAGAATGTCACTTTTCAATTCGTGCTTGATGATGCATATCGATTCGTTTAAAAAAGTCGAGACAGGTAAAAATTTTTAAAAAAAGAGATCACATTGTTCATGACATGAATGGCTACTGATAGAGCGCAACAGTCAATACAGGGTACACAATTCCGTGCATTAAAATAATTGTGGTACTCTCTCATCCAAAATGTTAGTTTCAAACTTTAAGGGTAAAAACACCTTTTGTCGCATAGCTCTTCATCTCTTTATTTTTGTATACGATGCCACGATTTTCTGTAGAATAAACCTTAGAAAGAATAATGAGATGCATATTATAATGTTCAAGTTGATCGTACATGTCCGATATAAATAGCAGGGCGTTCGTTTATCATCTCTTTCATAGCTATATAATACTGCTTTCAATAATTTCTTTACAGCGGGTCTCTGACAGAATATGGAAATAAATGAGAAGCTCTGATAAATTAATTGATAAATACCACAGAAATTGTTACCACTGTATAGTAGGTGCAGGTAAAGGTATGAAATTGACCTCTGACATTGGTGGGTTTATTGGCCGAGGTTTCTCCCATCTGTTTCTTGAGTGTGTCGACTGGCGGAGCAAAGATAATAGAATCGCCGAGGGTGCAATAAAACCCACTACGGCTGCAATAAAATCCGTGACCGACTTCCACTAGATTTAGTGGATTTCAACTAGTCTGGAGGGAAAATCCATTTCGGCTGAGTGGACTTTCTCTACTCATAATGGGCACTTAATCCCCTGCCTCTCTGTCCACGTCCACTGGAAAGAGTTGGCAATTCGTAAAACACAATGCTAGTACTGTGTTTATAATAACCAATACAATCAGTGCTTTTGACAGATATTCCTAATGAAAGTGTTCATCGCAGTTTCAGCACTAAAGTAAGGACAGTAGGAACAAACCAAGCAGTATCTAAAGGATAACTTCGGTCAGAGAGAGAGAGAGAGAGAGAGAGAGAGAGGACGCATTCAAGAAAATTTTTAAATAATAGGAAGATACATAATAAATTGCTTCCATGCAAAAAGTTGACAATCTCTCAAATAAAGATATAATATAATATAATATAATATAATATAATATAATATAATGTAACATAATCTAATAATAAGATAGCTTATTTAGTATTAGTGGTAATACTACTACTACTACTACTACTACTACTACTACTACTAATTATTATTATTATTGTGATTATTATTATTAAATTATTATTATTATTAAACCTTAACGAGCTAGCCAGAGAAGGAGCTATCTTTGCGTTGAGGATAGGGTAAAGATTTAAGAGACATAATGTTTGTATAATATAATATAATATAATATAATATAATATAATATAATATATCTTACTTTGTGGTAGTGGTATTGGCAAGACTACTACTACTACTACTACTAGTAATAATAATATTAATAACAATTCTTCTTCTTCTTCTTCTTCTTCTTCTTCTTCTTCTTCTTCTTCTTCTTATTATTACTATTAAACCTTAACGAGCTAGCCAGAGAATAAGCTATCTTATCGTTGAGGATAAGGTGAAGGTTTAAGGGACGTAAAGTGTATATAATATTATAAAATGTCTGGAAGGCTATATTGTCGAATGATTGGCGTTGATCATGATAACATATTATATTTACGTAGATTATTCTCGGATGTTAGTAAAAATGTTTTGAGACTTTGCTTAAGTCTTCCCAACACCAACCTTGAAGTTTTCTGGTGTAATTATTGCCATAAGGACGTATATACAAAGTATCTTGTGTTACAAGAGACGGTTTACATTTAGACTGTTGATGATATGTAAATTTATTTTGCAGAAGTGATGACAGATATCTCATAGGCTTTCCATAAATAAATCTTTCATATGTCCCTACCAAAAGTATGAACATCATGGATTACGAAACAACCAGACAATGGTCCACAGATACACAGACAGTAGCAGACGAGAAAGATGTATATGCTCTCGTCCGCGCCATTGGTACATGCTCTTGCGAGGACGCTAACGTCAGAAAAAGGTTTGAGATGATGAGAAAATGTCTTTTAGAAATCAAAGGAAACGAAGAGTCGAGAAAACACTTCCTACGGGGAAATCCAACGGGAGATTACCAAACGGCTTTACACATGGCTAGCAGCATGTTCTACCTGGAGAAACCCATGGAGAAAAAAGTGGTTGAACTTCTTGTGAAGGAATTCCCAGATTTGATCCTTAGCAACAGACAAGATTCAGATATGTACAAAGGTCAGACTCCTTTACATATGGCCATCTGTCGAGGAAACATGTGGCTTCTGGATACACTGCTGGAAGCTCTTTCGGGCCATGGTTTGGAAGACAAAAAGGTCGCTTGTCTAGAAGAGCAAGCAACAGGACAGAAGTTCAAGAATACTGTCATGCTTGCCGAACTTCCTTTGTCATATCGCTGCCCTTACATGCAATAAGGAGGTGTTTGAGAAGCTTCTTCAGCATGGAGCCAAGGTAGACGCCGTCAACAGTCGATTGGAGTCCATATATCATTGTTTTGTTGTCTACGCATATCTGTACCCAGACAAGTTGGATAGCATTTTGGATATGATGAAGTATATACACGAGGAATCCAAGGTGGATGACAAGAGCAAGAAAAGGTTGATGCTGATGGACAAAATGGGAAGAGAGACCCCTTTACAGATGGCCGCTCGCTATGGTCAACATAGGATCTTTGCTTATATATTGGAGCATGTAAGTCTGCATATGTCCTACGGTTGAAATGCTATCTTAAGCAAAATATTACTTCCTTCACAGATATATTACCTGGTTGTTTTGTATTTGAGAAGCTCGAATACTAGTAAATGAAGGAATGATCTCGCAGTTTGTTGGAGGATAATTAGAATATGTAGCAAGTCTTGGAGCAAAACCTGGCAAGTTTCTTTTTTTGTTCAGCATCATCGTCTTATCCACTTGTACCATATACTGTTTCAGACCTGTAAGGAATACATTAATCTGATTAACACATTTTCAGGATTTCAAAGTAATATTTTAATAGCAACCCCAATATAACTGAAAAGAGAAGAAATTCAATTACTAGGACCAATAACAGAGCATTATGCTTTATGACAGGAACGCAGTAATGAGATGAAAATGTTAGAAAGGTTTCTGCGGTTTTACCTGTTTCACAAATAGTGTGACTTAATTATCTCTGTACTTTTCTATCGCTGCCCTTACATGCAATAAGGAGGTGTTTGAGAAGCTTCTCCAGCATGGAGCCAAGGTAGAAGCCGTCAACAGTCGATTTGAGTCCATATTTCATTGTTTTGTTGTTTACGCATATCTGTATCCACAGAAGGTGGATAGCATTTTGGATATGATGAAGTACATAAACGAAGAATCCAAGGTGGATGACGAGCAAGAAAAGGCTGATCCTGATGAACAAAATGGGAATCGAGACCCCTCTACAGATGGCCGCTCGCTACGGTCAACATAGGATTTTCGCTTATATATTGGGAAATGTAAGTTTGCATATGTCGTACGGTTGAATTTTTTTTTTCAACAGAATATATATCATCTAATTCTTTTGTAATCGATATGCGAGGTTCTTCTTACCATTAATCTATGGACGAGGAGGATATTTAGAACATACAGCAGGGCTTACAGCAAAATCTTGTTTTTTTAATTCAATATCATTGTCGACTTTCTTGACCATATCCTATCTTATACCTGTTAGACGTCAATTAATTGGATTAATACATCTTCCGAATTTCCCAGAATTATGTTAACAGAGATCAGAATATGACTGACAAGAAATAAAATTCAATTACTAGGACGAATAACTAAGCACTGGGCTTTATGATAGGAACGCCGTAATGAGATGAAACGGTGAGAAAGGCTTTTGCGATATAACCTGTTTCATAAATGTGTAATCTGACTATACATGTACTTTTCAAAGAAAAGGCAGAAATTACGTCATGTTGCCCTTTGATGCGTGCTTGAGTCCAGTCGCAGAATTGTTTGTACTCCTCTAAAGGTAAATAGTTAACATTTTGAACATCAATTGGGGGTAATCTTTAAGTGTCCAGATCAGATTTAGAATTATGATCCATTTTGGGGGCTGCTTGGGTTTGGGGTGGACCACCGTTTTTGTAAATGTATTAAAGAAAAAATGAGATGTGGAATAAGTTCGTGAGGTTGTGAACACAGGTCTTACATTTTATCTGTATTATCCTTTTTGACAGTGAAGAGATATGTTACGTATAGCAAGCTTAAATTAAGACGTTATCTTAAACAATGTGGTTCAGATATGGTTCCAGCGTCAAATCTTAAAAAATACTGAGATCTCTTCGTTAAAATTATAAATATTTTTACCCAGCATTCAAAAATTTAAATATTCATGTCATTCAAGACTGGCCTGCCAGAAATATGATGTCAGTTTCATACGATGAAAAGTCATAACTTCGTTAGCATGTATAGTTATCATATCACATGTATTGAATTAACAATCCAATGGGGTAATCGAAACATAATGAAAGGTTGTGTGCATACATTAGGTTTTATGTTGTTCATGGTTATATGTGAAACGAACTTTCACAACGTACGTACTAAACCGAGGAAAACTAGTCATGTAAGTTAACAGATTAGATTTGGTTTGAATATTGTGAATTTATAGAACTCGCTCACATGAAAATTGACCTCCTTCAAATAAATATAACTATTGCAGTCCAAGGTTCGTTCAGATGCAAAGTTGGCATGAAATTCTTTTTATTAAATGTGGAATCCTTGCTTAATACTAAAGTGAATTTCCTAGCTAAATTTGCAATGTTGTGTGTTGAAAGTTTGCAATCTGTTAACATAAAGACTTATATCCTGCTTTTAATGGATTGCATCAACATTTCCCATAATCCATTATAAATATGGACGGTTTGATAACAATCGTAAAACTGAGCTAGATATGTTTGTTTTTTCTTTCTGATGAACCCTTTACGTAAATAGCACATATTTGTTAATCGTCTGGAACACATTTGCTTAGGTTCATGTTTATGAATAATTTGGATTCCTGGTTTTGCATACATTCTTGTTTTCCTTGTGATTATATGGAATCCTGATTGTAAACGTTACAACAGTTTGTTTTTAGTTATACATGCTAGTTTTGGGAATCCACAGTGTCACTGTCAATAACGTATCATGCATAATTTCTTTTCAAGTTTTGTAAAATGATATATATTTAAATTTTTTTAGGCTAACTGCTACCTTTCCAACAAAAATGGACTGTTTGACATTAAAATGTATGATGTGACCGACATCGACCCCTATCTTGCTAGTCCATTACAACGAGAGACATGCACAGAGCTTCTGTCCAATTTTCGTGACGTCAAAGAGATGCATCTTCGACTGCAACAGTTGTCTGTCATCTTGTTCTTCGAAAGTATGCTTCCCATCAAACTTGCTGAGAAACTGGCTTGCAAAGTGGCCAAGCGTGATAAGATTTTCTGTTTCGACCCGCTTAACGACATGGAAAGAAACATGATACGCTATCTTATTCAGATAGACTCCATCAGGAATGCTGAGAATGTGTCCTATGTGGAAAACAGCAAACAGGAATCTGATCAAGTTCCAAACTTTGCTAGAATATTTGGAACCAAAATCGAAAGCGGTCCAAAATTTGTATCTATGCCTGGAAATGGTGACGATATGAACATTTTCACAAAGGAGTTTGCAAACAAGCTTGGCAATGACAGAAGACAGTGCATGTATTGGACATCACTGCTATCAAAGCATTAAGCATCAGTATAGTAGTAACAATCAGAAACATTACATACACCAGACTTAAAACAATAACATTTTTCGCCTCGAGCACTGGAATATCAAGTATTCCAAGAAATACCTGTAAGGTCAATACAAGTGTCCTCCACCAGCTTTTGAATGATTCCTCTTTCTGCGCTGGAGGCCCTTGAAGAAGCATGTATATTGCAGTGATGAAGGCTATCAGTTCAATGTTTGACAATATATCCAAAAACCTCCAAGGAAATATGTGCTCCATGCCATCTTTATCATCCTTTCCTCAGGTGCAGTTTGAGGAATCCTCTTCAACAGTGGTCTAAACTACGTGGGTGGGGCAGAGTCAGGCGATGCAAACACGCAAGATGTCTTATGAAGGTATTAGCTCTGATACCTCTGCCGTATAACATGGCGTTGACCAAAACGAGAACCACGTTAAGTTTTCATAGAAAGAACGTATATTGCTGCACGAATGGTATTATGACAGTGAGAAAAATGACATTAGTAGGGAGAAAAAAATCAAACCGAACAAAAGTAAGAAATCATGCAAGCAAACAAACAAACAAACAAATATATCCCTGAGTGTATTAACTGCTGATTTGACTGGTTCTTCTGAGCCTCAGTTGAATGCCGCCAGTTTTAGAAGAAAGCTAATGTTGGTTTTTGTCTCTTGTGTCGTAGAACTTTGAAATTTAATTGAAGGTTTTAGTTGAAGTCACGATGTTAATAAATATTTCTAAGATGCTATTGTAGCATATATGACATATTAATCGGACCGATATCTGGTTGATTTTCACAAATATGTCAAAAGGTAAATACTAGCTAGGTTTTAAGTTTCTCATAATAATCAACATGATGTTACAAACAATGTGTGCTGGATGTAGGATGAAACACTTTTATGTAGATATAGGGGTTGTATTCATAAACAAAACTTTATATGCCCTCGAAAAAAACACTTTACTATTTTGTACTGAAGTCTCATTAGTTTCAGTACCTTTTACACAAAAGGTGTCAAATTTGAACAGATACTATTATTAAATTCTTACAGTTTTCGATTTGGACACTACAATAACAATGTATCATATCTTGAATGTAATATAACTTTTGGCGCGGTAACACATAAAGTACACCATTCTGAATGTGAAAGTTTAATAAAAGAGGGAACATACCTGTTACAAAGAATAGGATTTTTGTGGCTTCACTTTGACACTATCAACAGCGACCTTTTATTAAATGATGTATGATCCATCGGACAGATTAAATGCACCACTGACCAGGGCAAACACTAGTCGTGGAGAGAGAGAGAGAGAGAGAGAGAGAGAGAGAGAGATCCGACATAGCTATTGCTCGTGAGATAGAATAAAATGCATCAGCTTCCATTTTCACTAAATACTGTCTGAAACAACTGCAATTGTGTAATATGACATATAACTCATTGCAAAGGTAGGATGTACTCGTAGAATTTCTGTAAGTAACGAAAATAGAGTCCAAATCACAAGGAATGAATCTAACGAGTTGTTCAAGTCTGAAAGGAAGCCTTACTCAGTCACAGGAGAGAGAAATTTTTAAGTTTGGTCTTAATTATAGTAATATATACTTTATTATTCAACAGAAGTGTCATGTAAGCCTATTTCTGTCCAGACAAGATTACAAATTAAATATATCAATGTGTAATCATATTTCTGTGCGGACATTATTGCAGACCTAATATTTCTTTGTCAAAGCCTATACTGAGCGGACATGATTACAGATTTAATATTTCATTGTGTAAGCCTATTTCTCTGCGGACTTTATTACAGATTTAATATTTCATACACAATCTTTCATCTTATCTATATTCGTTTTGTACATTCGTTCATTAGATAAAGCATTTCGAAGCATTGAGAGAGAGAGAGAGAGAGAGAGAGAGAGAGAGAGAGAGAGAGAGAGAAAGAGAGAGGTAACTGGTCTTTGTTGTATCTATCACTTAATTTCTACAATACTAACGTTCAACAAGAGCATCTAATTCCTATTTATTATCTAAGGAGTTAAAACCCCATTATAAAAATATTGATTCTGAAAAACTATTAATCACAAGCTATAATATTATCAATACTTTTACAACGTTCTGTTTGTCAATCATTCAAACAACAAGTAATTGATATAAAATATTGTCAAAAGATCAAAATTAACTTTAATGTTTGAGTGTAAACATTGTGAATGTATAGAATTGTACCTTAGGATATACATTCTACGATATCTATTTGATCTACATCTGTTTGAAACATATGTTTTCGATTTCGCACTAAAGAGTCAGGTGCTACTTTTAGCAATGAGGTTTCCATAGGTATGTTTGTAAAAGGAGTGAAATTCCATCATTAAAATATTGTTTTTACAGTGACAACTAGACTAAGCTCTCAAAAGATTATTTTAACTAAACGTTTACTTTCATTATCAACCACTTCTGGCCAGACAAACTCCTATACAGTCTTTTTTAAGTTCTCCCATTTCTAGACTGTTTCCTATTGTTCAGTATCATTAGTACGGTGTGTTCTTTAGTTCTCTTGTGCTGATAGCTCGCATAAACACTTGTTAACCTAATTCATAGATAATAGATCCATTTTGGATATTGAGTTATTTCCTGTAACATAAATGTCTTGTAGTATAGACATCTTCATTATTGTAGATAGTTTTCCTTATCTGTGCGAAAATATATATATTTCTTTTCCTACTCGTGTTACTCTTTGTGTATGTACATTTGTATATGCATCTCCTTGTCTGTGTTGTTTATTATCCACCGACGAAAAAATTTGCTTTAGGCCGAAATTTGCTATACATACATACATACAATAATTGCTGGTGTTAAGCCATACAAAACTTTTTATGGGTCTTATAAAATATAGATAAATCGATTCTTTCATATTTTTGCATAAATGACATGAATCATAAATGGATATAATTGAGTCGTATTATATAGGAACAATCGCTATGCTATGAGTAGCTAAAATATACTTCAAACCCATGTCATTGTTTTCACAATATAAGCATGTATTTGTTACTTGAGACATTTATTACCAAGTAAACAACACCAACACGTAAACTGTGTAAAGTTAATTTTATAAAACTTGTGCTTGAAAATAACTTTCTCAATTTGGCTATACAAACTATACTCGAAAGGTGACACCTTCTTATGCATCGCTATTCATGGGGAAGTTAGACAATGACTTTCTAAATAAATGCCTTTTAAAACCAGATGTTTGGTTAAGATGCCTAATTACATTTTTATGATCTGGAGTCCTTCATTAGACGACCTTTACTATTTCATAGACTGTTTAAATACATTACAAACAAAAATTAAATTTACGTTCAATGTGTTTAAAACTAAAGAATCGCCTTTGGACGTAGAGGTCGTGAAAAATGAAAGTAATGATATCACTACTACGGTACATGTTATAAACATGAATGTTGTTGAATATGTTGAATATTCTTCTTGTCATCCAAAATCATGTAAATACGGAATACCATATAGTCAAGCGAAAATATATAGAATAATTATTTTGGATGATACTGTCTTTAAGTCATCTTTGACAGAATTACGTCATCATTTTTCAAACATAAATTATCCAAATAACATCATTAATAATGCTGTCCAAAAATATCTTCCCTTACACAGCTTGATGCACTACAACGTAAAAGCAGAGAGAAAGATGAATGCATCATTCCTTTTGTTATTGAATATGATCCAAGTTTACCTAATATAGGTAAGATTATCAATAAATATTAGGATTTGTTTCAGTTCTCGCGTAATGTAAGTGTTTAATTGCTATACAAAAGAACCCCACACTTGCTTATTAAAGGACTTAAAATCTTAAAATTTTTAAAATTAATTATTTACAAAAAAATGTCATTTAAAAAGGAGTCATCGTCTAAATGTAATAGACCCGGATTTTCGCTCTGTTCTTCTTACATAAATGCAAATACTGATTTCAGTCTTAGCTATACCGTATAAACATTTAGTATGCATTAAGATACTCATTGTGCCACATTAAATGTGAATTGTTTGATCACCTGTAAAAATTGTGGCATCAAATATATTGGAGAAACCAGTCAACAAGTATCTAAGCGCATGAAGCAGCATAGATTTGATATATATAAATATAATTATATTGATCGATCTTTTTCATCTCATGTCGCTGAATAATTTAATGACGGTTTCCGCTCTTTACAAGTTTTTCTTTTGTTTTCATTTCAGCCTGTTGATATGGTTAATTCGGAGATGGAAGGTCTGTTCAAGGAAACATATTGGATTCACCGTCTTGATACAATATATCCAAAATGTCCAAATTCAAAAGTTTGATACGTCATTCTTTAAAAGTATAAATCCAAAATGTATTTTGCATTTTCTTGTTTTCATGTGTTCCTGTTTATAACGAGAAATTGTATGTTAGGCCAATAAAATTCAAGTTAAATAATTTTAACTTTCATTTGCAAGATATTGACATTAATATAAATAAAGAAGATTTTATTAAAATTAATAATTATGCTATAATTTAAATTTATTATATATAATTGCCTATTAAACATATTATTAAAATATTTGTATGAAATTATCTCTACAACATTTTCATATTTTAAGTTTATTCTATAAAGTAGAACAATATTTTATCCGTGTTAAGAACTGTGCAATGGGGCATAATGCTAAGTCACTCTTGAACTTAAGTATTTTTTATTTTAAACGTAACATATTTTGCATTTGATATTTGGACAGATAAATTTAAAAATTAAAAACTTCAAAATTTTAAAGATAATGTACAATGAACGAGCTATGTTCCCTGTCACAGTTGTACAGTCGAGCCCAGAGCGGATATTGTTCTGGGATCGTTCGTTTGGTATTTCGTACCAAACCTCTGACAGTTAGCGCATTTTGATGTCCAGAGGGGTAGGTTAAGATATTTATATGCCACTGTATAGTTCTTACTTGTGTATTCAATTCAGTTGTATTTGCTGAAGTTGTTCCGCCTTGTTTGTCTTTCCTTTGTATTGAATATTCTACGAACCAAAATGCAATATAGTTAAAAAGTTAAAATAAAACTATTTTTGGTAATACATCTTTCAGTTATTATATATTATCTTAGCATAATGATTAACCTAAAGGCGACCATCTAACATTTTATTGTGGTTTCGTAAGATAGGAATTTATTAAATTGAAAATTGATACTATAGATCTTTAATGCATATGTTTTTAGTACTATGTTTAATATAAGAAACTTTTACACAAGACATTTTATAAAGTTCTCCGCTATATGTGCGTTTTATATTAACTTACCTGAATCATGCATCCTATTATCGGAACATAATTTCTTCCGACGATGAAACAAAATCAAATAAAATTGCAAACAGTTATTATGACCCATTCTTCATACAAACATGAACAGTCCAACTTTAGCTATGGTTGGCAATCTCACGAGAACGAACCTCTTACACAACAGTAAAATCTCCCTGGTTTCTTGACGACCATGATCCCTTGCATTAAGCATAAACCCTAATTCCAGACAATATGTCAAAAGTTCTTAAAAAATATTATTTGATTTTTAAAAAATATCTCGTTGGCGTTTATTCCAAATTATGACACTTACATGAAATTGTTTTGAAGCATTAATGTGACGGTCATGGATTCATATGGTACTATTTGTTACCAAGCTTTGATAATTTTTCTCGATCCCAATACTATATTCATATTTTTTGAAGTATACGATATCTTATTGAATTCGTATAAATTCGTTGCAAAACCACCCTATGACACCTTCCTGTTAATAACTTCTATAAAAATAATGTAATTTGTTTTTGCTACTTCTCTTTTACGTATTTTATCTATCTTTTATCTTATCATTAGCAGCTGGTTATGCTTACTCAGATTCTGGTCTTAATCATATAGCCTCACGACAATTCAGAACTTTCAGTTTCCAATTCGGGTGCCCTTTCTCATCTTCGTTTCGTTCAGAATAACGTTCAAAGCATTTCCTTAAATTCGACATGCTGTAAACTGAATTTAGTTTGAAATTTTGGCCTTTACAGAGACTTGGCTCAAGTGATCTAACTCTTCTGACGACCTAATCCTTAAATCGTATCACGATCCAACAAGGAGAGATCTCGATCTCCATGTTCTATCATTTATGTCAAGATTGATCACGTTGTAAAACAAGACAAAATCTTGAGTTAATGGAATACAGCGTTCATGGTTTGAACTTTTTACACAGACAAGCATATTTTATGTGGTTTATATTATAAACGTTTGCATTCGAAATTATTTTGTTCTTCAATGATAGATGACTCCACACACCTCGTATCAAAGTGATCATGGTAACATATAACTTTAACCTGCTCAATCCATTGTCATTTCATAACATCAGATCATTATACGACTACAGTTTGCTTCATTAATGTATCAATGAGCCGATCTATGTAACAAAACACTCATTGTCTTTGTTAGACTTATTACTTGTAAATGACAATGAAAGTTGAATTCTTACTGGCGTCAGGGATCCACTTTTATAACAATCTAGCTGTACGAAGAAGTAGATTATACTCTATAATTAATAATAATGTTAATTAAAATGTTTCCTACTTTTCGACAGCACTGAACCTAGGACAACAGTGGTAATGGATGAAAATGAAGTTTATAGTCATATAGTTTCAAACTTTTAAGTGAATTGAGAGATTGTTATTGTTTGAAATATTAGAAGAATAGAGAAAAAGGGGCAGCTTAGATTATATATTATCTTAAATCTTACGTAAGTTAAATATAAGAACATAAAGACGTCGAGACTGAAATTAAACAATTTAAAGCCAAATGGTGTCATATTCCATAATGACACCAAGGCCTTAAACAGGGATTTGACGCCGGGCGATGGGTAATAAAATCCATCAGGTCCATGCTTGATAATGCGATATTACAAATATAAATTGAATTTGCACTGGAGAAATAATCAGTGTATCAACAACACAAAACGTTTCCCTAAAATAAATCTTGATCTCATGGCTCAGAAGCAGGAGTGATACTTCGAGAGACGGAGTATGGGGAGTATGTGATGATATTATATTCCAGTAAGAAGTAAATCGGGTAAGCAGCTACAGAGATATAAATGATGAAAAAAATATGTCCAATATAATTCATTAGCACCATGTCTCCATCCTGTGCCAAAAGCAAGGCAGAAATGGTACTGAAACAAGAGGAGTAGGCGATGATATGATATTCCAAATATAAAGTGAATCAGAGAATGGATTGTTTAAATAATTCTTATTATGTTTTGCCCTGGAGTAAACTGCTTACCCGGTGAGCGTTGCCTTCGGCACCCATCGTATACATAGATACTGACTGAATAATCGACTGGATCGCCGACTGGTTCGTCTTCTGGGTCGTAGACAGAATCGACGACTAGGTTGTCTTCGGGGTCGGCGACTGAGTAGTTGCCTGAATCGTCTTCTGGGTCGTAGACTGAGTCTTCGACTGGACCGTCTTCTTGCTGGACGACTGAGTCGTCTTCGGGGTCGCCGACTAGGACTTAGTCTGAGTCGTCGACTGAGTCGTCGTAGCAGGTCATTCCCTCCCTCAAGATCGACAGAGATACAAATAGGGGCGAGATAATGAGAGAAGAGAGAGTTTTCAGTTACTATCTGTATTCTTGCAAGGTCGTGATAACCAAATTTCCGTTCTTCCTGAACAAGTCTTGTAGAACATCTATTCTGGTCGACGAAAGACCTAGTCCCTATCCTTTTTAGATTCACAGATCGTGTCTTTCCTTTTTGGCGAACTACATCTAAATGTGCTTGCTAAATGACGCAACTCAAAACTAAGAAGCCACAAATCCTGTTAACATTTAAAATCATAGCAAAAACTTTAACGAAACGAAACTTACTACGTGTAATGTTATTACTATATACATATATATATATATATAGTATAGTTAGAGTATATATATATATATATATATATATATATATATATATATATATATATATATATATATATATATATATATATAATAGTAGGAAAGGAATCCCGTTTTGATGTCCCTTTGTTTCTGCCTGTTTGAAAGATAGTATTCAAAATTATTTACCTCCAGCTCTTACAAATAATTTATCCATGTTTCTATTGAAACAAAAAATCTCAAAAAAGTCTGTATTAAGTTCTTCACTTAGGCGTTAATTTATCCTACTAGTCACTAATCCTTGGGCAGTTAATAAGGTACATTTGTCTATCACATTCTATTGGCTATCTTGATGAGATCAATTAACAGCACATGAACAATTCCACAATTGTCTCTATTACAAAAACAACAATTTTGCTTACGATAGTGTGGAATTGCATAAGCTAAATTTGCACGATTCACCCTCACCGAGTTCTTTTTAATAAAAAGAATAGTTTCACACCACCTTTAAGATGATAACTAGATTCATTCTGCGCTCTCTGTCCTCTATATTTATTCTCACTTCGCTGCGTGGATCAGGACCAGTCTGGGCTTATTTAATTTGCTGCTATGTTCATGTCTTTCGGCTGCATTTCTTGAACTGTAGCCACCACTGTGTTTGGATGAGAATGCGTCTGGCTACGTCCGTTTCTTGTTCGTCACAGCATGTTCGTCCTCCGTCCCCAACGTACCTGACTTGTAATTTAGCATCAATATCAATATCTACGGGAGATCCTGATCTCCTGGATGCCGTTAAAGTTGATCGAATATCAGCATGTGGACTTGTTTTAGAGATATCAAACCGGTCAAGGAAGTCGTCTGCTACCACTGTTCCATCCACTTCCTGCTTAGCAAGGTATTTTACCTCAACACGGGCGTTTAACAATCTACGTGCTGTGTTGCACTCGGGCCAGAGTTTTGTTTCTCCTGGTCAACATAATTGCGAGAGAGTAATCTCTGTTAATTCCATATTGTAGTGACCTTGACCTTTTAAGCGCTCCGAATGCAACAATACCTATTCCATTTTAGGATTCGTTAATCTGCTAGCGATCAATACCTTACCATGTCCTCCTGGTGTCCGTGTGCCAAGTCTGTGAGCTCGAATTTGATACATGTCTGATGGATCAATTTTGATATCTTTATGTATGAGATCCACGATGATATCAAAATAAACTTCGTTACGACTTTCAATAATACCTCTGAATCTCAAACCGATACACGTATTTTAATTTATATGCTGGCGCTTTTAGAAGTAACGAATTTGAATTACGCTTATTAGCTTGACATTAGGGATTTTAGAAAAAAAGTCAAATATATGTCATAAAAAGATATGCTGTAAAACGCTGTCATAAGAATGCATTCATCCTGTGATAATTCGGCCACCACATCAAGCATTACAGCGTTGGGGTCTCTTTGATACACAACGTTAAAAATATTGTTATGAAGTTGGGTGCTTTATCAGGTATTCCTGAAAAATACTCGAAACTCGTCATTTTCAGAATCCACTGGACTATTTGGACTTCCAGAAGATTGTATCATACATACAACTGATGAAACAAACACAGCTAACATTATCAAAATAAAACATAAACTAAGATAAAGAGGATAAAAATTGAATACCACATTCATTCGCATTACCCGCAGTCAAAACTTGACTTATGAACAAATAGACACTTTGAATTAAGAAACAGAGACCGTCAATGTAAGACAATCCCCTACAATTATTCATGTGACGCACACGCTCACGGTCGTCACAGCAAATCATCCTATCAACCATTGTAGCTATTACAGTAATATGGCTGTCTGTTACACCCAGGTTGGCGGGAGGTGGTGATTGCATCCCATAACGAAATGGTACAATTCCTTGTGTTACAGTAGTAGTTCGACAAAACACTGAGCCGCGTCTTGCGAACAAAAGTCGCTCACTTCTCTAGCACGCAGCTAATTGCTCAACAGACGCAATCTATAGAAAGTCCTATATACCTGCAGTTATCTTCTCAGTATTCACAGTTTTCAATGACGTCCCAGGACTTTATAAATGATGCTGGTGAAACCTGTCCACACCAAGATCACAAGAGACCATAAAATTCTCACTTTTATGTATAGATATCTTTTTCATAAAAGTAAAATATGTTAAGAAAATAATAACAAAGGCTGTTATACATTGTCCTTTATAAACAGGTTTCCTTTATGTAGAGATGTTCAATAGTATATGTTTCAATGCAGAGCCAGAAAATGTGTAGATCATCATTCCGTCACAAATGTATGTCAGAAAAAAAATGTACAGTGCTATGCAGAGTGGATTCAACCCGTCACCACAGCAAGAAACACGATCAAACAAACAAAGCTTGCGAACGCCGTTTCAAAAGGACAGCCTAAACAAAATGAATTTGAAGACAATCTCTGAGAGAGAGAGAGAGAGAGAGAGAGAGAGAGAGAGAGAGAGAGAGAGAGAGAGAACCATAAATACCAAAGGTGGGTCTGAATGAGATGACACGACAACATTATTCATAATTGTATTTATTTGAACTAGGTAAAACCTGAAAATATACAGTGGTTACTCTAAAGTAGATAAACTGAGTTCTGTCCTAACAGTTTCCGTTACGTTTAAGCAAAACACTTGGACAAGTATGTTAAATCGTATGGCTCAGTGCACGTGCTTGGCCTACACAAAGTACTTTTTTACTGCAGTAATCATTGATTGCGTCAATTAATATTTCAGTAAGATTTTGTACCTCCAAAAATTGGGGGGAGAGTTCCATATATATATATATATATATATATATATATATATATATATATATATATATATATATATATATATATATATATATATATTCTCATTTGCCATAATTTCAAATACGGATCCAAATCTGAGTAATTTCACGTAATTACCTGCCAAACATTTGATAGTTGCTTTATTTCTCAGAAATGACAATTGTTATACTGAACGATTCGCCAAAGTGACTATTTCACAAACGATCTTGAAGTTGGCTCTCTCAGGTAGATGCTTATTTATTTTTCATCATCTGATCAGGCTCTAGCGCCGCTACGGATACAGATTAGATATAGTTAACTATTCCGATCGTCGCCATTGCTGTAGAAATTTTAAAATGGATCTGCAAATTAACAAGTTTAACTTCTGTTATTTTTTATATAAGAATGGCGATCATGAATGTTTTACATCACCACGAGCAACCCCGGAGAAGAATTAAGTACCGGTAAGTACCGGACGAGTGCCTTCACTGGGTAAACTTTAAATTGCGTGTGAAACTTTTATGGGTTTCGTGTGTGTTTTTATGTGAGAACAGCGATCAGACGTGGGTTTGTTTTATTCAGGTACCATAACACTTCGAGCTCTTTCTTCAGCCTCCCCCTTCCGGATTCACTGAACGTTATAGCTTGAAAAATGTGTATGTTCCCTATATTCAATTGATGTAAATGAAGGGCAGACATTTATTTTGACGACCATATTGGAATCTATGCAGTTAAAGTTGTAATCAGTGTGTGTTTTGATGGTGATACAAAAGAGATGAATTTATGAAATACGGTAAGCAATGCTATTGAAGTATATCGTTAGAGGTAACCGCCGACAACCCCTCCCCCCCCCAGCGGTATGCTGTCTCTTTAGTTAATTAGCTTGCACTGACAAAACCGATTGCAAAAATCTTAACACGATACTACCTGGATGTATGCATACAAATAGACTATTAGCAGCTTGATACGCGTTGAATACAACTATATTTACTTTCCCTGTACTTTAAAAGGCATTGATATTGCAAATGAAATTCAAGCATTTTGCTTCTTAAGTTTCACACAGGTAGGCCAAAAGGCTAATTTATAAGGTGACTTCGGTGCGAGTGATGTCTATCCTTGGTAGGTAAGGAAGAAAGACGGACGGTCTTCATAGTTTTATTCACTGCTACAGGTAGCTCTCTCTCTCTCTCTCTCTCTCTCTCTCTCTCTCTCTCACACACACACACACACACACTTACACACACACACACACACACACACACACACACACACACACACACACTCACATGCATACGAAAATACAAAATATCGTCGTTTTTTTAGCATAGTAAAATCTGGATCATTTTACGAGCTGAAAATCTAAATTTATTGTTCGGATTTTCGGTTGTTTAGAGTACCGGTATCTTAGTGCGCAACCAATATTACTATGAGATTGAGAAAGTGGTCGATGTTTCAGTGCATTTTGAAAATGAATCAAGGAGGAACAATGCAATAATTTTCGTTGTGGTTATCGCTTTCATCAATGGTATATTTTAAAATCATATTGTTTATTGTTTATCAAGATTTTTTTTTACCACATCATGTTCATCACGTTCCTCACAGCTCGTACTTTTTTCAATATCTATCGTTGCCGTAAGGCTGTTTTGACCATGGGTCATCTTAACCTTACTACCCGCGTAGTAATACACGATCAAGTTGACTGGTACCTACAATATGACCATTAGTACAGAATTAAAATACAATCCAAAATAAGAAACAATGAATAAGACCTGTGTATAGCGAATGGAATGCGTGTTGGGGATTATCGATTTAGTCACTTTAGTATGCTTCTGGAAAGATAGAATTCTTGACTTTTTGCCCTCATGCATTTGGCAAAACCTTCCCACTTTGCACTAAAGGCACTGGAGATAATCGCATTAAATGCAGTCTAACCTGAGTGTGATGCACCCGGTTTTCTTCAGATGTCAATCTACCACCAAATTTACAGAGCTGTGCCATTGGTTTTATTCTAGCAATGGGAGGTAATCCAACGTTTATAATTCTGCAACAGCGTTTGAGGTCTAAATAATAGGGAAATCTAGATGTATTGATATATTCAAGTCAAGACGAAAGAATTCATCTATTACCAACATAACGACTAAATTCCAATGTGCACGCGTATACAGTTATGCAAGAACATGGGGATAAATTGATCAAAGATGTAATTCTATAAATGAAACATCATCGTTTGAGTTTAAAATTTCGCAGCGGTCGGTAATGTGATGAAAATCATTTAAAAAATATTAAAATTGCCAGTATTCAAATTTCCGCGGACTACAGGACCAGTAGGTCTACAATGTTACCAGCCATGCGCACACCTTACCGGTAATGTAGAATAACCATCTAATTAGGTTAGATATGCTGAAGTATTATACACCCGTCAATTATTTGCCGAAAAACCAACCTTGAGATTATCCGGCAGTTCGATGTTTACCTTCAAAATATTAAATATCAGCTGCTTCGGTAGTTTCGGACTGGCTGTTGTCGTGTGTGTGTGTGTGTGTGTGTGTGTGTGTGTGTGTGATTTGGATTTTTAACGTAGATTTAAAAACTTTTCAGTCTTATCACTACGATGTCTACACTGTGACAGTTTATAGTGATGTGAAGGACTTGGGCATCGTGCAGCAGAGATGTAGCATGATGTCCCACCCAGTCACATTACCCTGACAACAAGTCGACCGGTCATAAGACAACAGATCGACCGGTCATAACACTAGGCTTTTTATGCTGAGCGCAAAGCGAGGCAGCTGCTAGTACCATTGTTCTAAGTCTTTGGTATGACACGGCCGGGGTTTGAACCCGCGATCTCCTGCATCCGAGGCGGACGCTCTAACCATTAGGCCAATTGAGACTAAAACTGTTTTATTAAAAATGATCCAAATTCAATTAAGACTAAATGTGATATGTCAAAGATTCGATTGATCATTATTCAGTTTAAATTGTGTGGTATATTTACCATCATGGTCCTTGTTGATTAAATATGTTTGTAATTAACATAAACACGTTAACACATAATTTAAACCAGTAGATAGATATTGAACTGTATTGTTTGATATGTAATCTCGTATATAAAAACGAATTTAACATTGAAATGAATTCAATTTTGCCAAAATTTTGGAGTATTTGTATAACATATTCAATATATGGAAATGAGCAGATATGAAATAAACCTTTCGTTCTGGTAAGTTTCGAAATAAATAGTTAAGATTGTTTTATGTCCGACTCGTAAATGTGGTAGTAAGAATTAACATTTAATTGCCAGGTTATGCTCCAAGAAAATAACAGTATCACACGATTATTGTATTATTTACATTAATATACACGTATGTATAAATAGCAATTTATAAAGTCATAAATGACGTCATAACATTATGCAAAGAAAAACCATAACGATCCTGTCATCGGAATGTATTTTAAAGTCATTTTACCGTACTATTGGTAAAATAAAATCAGTATTTTAGTCATGCGATAAATATAATCTTTCATGAGTGCTCATTTCAAAAGAAATTTATTAAACGAGCTGAATAATTTCAATATATTTTCTCGCGAAGAATCGTTTATAAAATACCGTTTACAGTAAGCACTCATTTAAGGGTTTCTACCTATACAATATTTACAGCTATATTGAATAAAAATTTGAAAGGTTATTTTAAAGAAGTGTTTTAGTTAACATTATACCCAACTGGATCATATTTGCAGCTTACATGCAGTTGCCTTTTTGTTGATTAATCATAAGATATTAAAGGTAGCGAAGAGATCGCAAACTATGGTTTCCTGATGTACAGAAAAGTTTTTGGAAACAAATATGGAGGGTTGTACCAAGAATGCATATGTATCTTGACAAGGCTTGCCAGAACCTCTTTCAGTGCATGGATGGAACTAGTCAACGTTGTGTTCTTAGTTTGTTTCTGCTTTTACGTCTTGTTATTAATGGTTCACTTCAATAACTATGTACAAGGTGTGAGAATATTCATTACCAAAGATATATGTAAAGTATTAGCGATACCGATGATGTTATCGATTGCATATAAGCTGTACGTTTCGACAATACATTAAAGTTACAGGACAATTTTGCTATTAAACGGTAAATGAAAATTAATTTAGCTGCAAGAAAAGTATTTTTGTGTTCGTGTACATTTCTTTATAGATGCAAAATTCGGCCGTAAACTGTTTGTCTTTCCTATGTCAGATCACTAAGTGACGCGTGTGTAAGGTAGAGCCAGCGAAGATCTTTTTTATTTAATGAATGTGACAGTATCACTGAGTTTGCTGACGTTTTGATTCTTTTTCAATAATTTTTAACTTTTTTAATAATGAAATTAATAAATTAATTAAATGCTTGATTCTAACACTTGTCTGTTTAGTAAAATGTCATATTTCATTACAATTTGTAATGTGCTGAGAGACCAAGACTTTTAACAACGTTATTTAGCCTTATGAACAATTCTCCTTGAGGTCTTGTGTTTGCAAAATTATCTTCAGATTTAACTTCTAAAAAAATGCTTACATTTTTAAACTATTATTAACAGTATTAACGAGGTTTGATATGGGGAAAAATATTTCTGTATGGGGTGAATGTGTATTAATATCATGACCGCGTCTTGAAATTTGTATGTATGGGGTCAGTAGTAATTTAGCATTAGTCAATAGGTTTAGCGTGATGAGTCTGCATGGGGTCAAGGGTAAGTGTAAATTTAAAATTGCCAATAGTTTTAACATGATGGGACTATACGGGTTTGTATTTCACAAGAAACTTGAGTTCCACGAAAGCTGAGATTTCAAGCTTAAATAAACATTTCAGTTGCCTTCAGTGCCGAGTCATCTGCTGTGTAGATGGAGCCACAGAAAATTCGGTTATTAGTATTCGGGTTATATCTAGTCTTATCGCCTATTGATTTGGGCGAAGTGGACACAGATTTTACTGAACTGAATTTTGCTGGTAATATGGTAATTTATTATGAAGTTTCTTAATCTACATTGCGGTTAATATTTGCTATCGCCAATAATATTTTCCCACAGCATTTTCTATAATTCCTTAAGAAAAATAAGGTTATCGAAGTATTTATTGACCTTTAATGAAATATAAGTTATAATCAAAATCTAGAAGTAAATTAAATGGTTTAATTGAAAGTTTTTCACAGGAATTCATAAAAATGAAAATATAGACAAGATAAGTTATGATCTTTTTGCAGAGAAATAGCTAAATTCCTTTTCATTTATTGTATGACTATGTTGTAAGTAAACGTTTTGGGGTATTTCTCAGGTTTCACGTGTAATAATGGGTAAGTTTGAATTGGTACGCTTTTGGATACAATTACGCGGGTGGCTGACAGATAATTGCCTACACCTTTTACGTTTTACCATTACAGTAGTCATTAGGAATAAATAAACCTATATTTTTTGATAGAATTTTAAATTTTAACTTACTCGCAGAAATGAACGACATATTTAAATCCCAAACAGTAGAGGTCCAAACCTGGAAACATCTAATAAAAGGAAATATCATAATGGTTCCAAACAGAGAAGCGAACAGCATTGACAAATTCAAAAATTGTGATTTATGAAATTTTATAGTAGACCTGAAAGCATTTGAGGCTGTAATATGCTGTGTATGACTCATGTTGTATAATAGTTATGTATGACTCATGTTGTATAATAGTTATGTATGACTCATGTTGTATAATAGTTATGTATGACTCATGTTGTATAACAGTTATGTATGACTCATGTTGTATAATAGTTATGTATGACTCATGTTGTATAATAGTTATGTATGACTCATGTTGTATAATAGTTATGTATGACTCATGTTGTATAATAGTTATGTATGACTCATGTTGTATAATAGTTATGTATGACTCATGTTGTATAATAGTTATGTATGACTCATGTGCTTCTTCCTTTCATATCCAAAATATGATACATGCATCATTATAGAAGTTATAATATTTAATGTTTCTAGTTTGATGTTACTGTTCTCTTGACTAGAAGAAGTGAATTTGGCTAGTTATAGGGAAGACACTAATGAATATATAGTATAAATAATAAATATCTTGAATATTTTCTCTCTCTCTTCCTCTCTCTCTCTCTCTCGTGTACATATATTTGTTCGATTTACAAGAATCATTCGTACTTAAACAACTAGAAAATAATAAAAATCCTAACATACATTCAGTGTGTTGTTGAAACATGCGCGTATATCAAATTCTTTATAAGACAGTCTGTCTAATGGGTCCCCAAACAAAACCAAACAACATCTAATGATATATGGATTATTATTATTATTATTATTATTATTATTATTATTATTATTTCGTATACTTACAGGAGTAATTTACATATTTTGTCAAAGAACTTTGACTTAAATTCCGATGGAAAATGCATTAGCTTTAAGTAGGTCTTTGTATGTAAATTATAAAATTTAAACTGACAAGTGGATGCTGTTACAATATTTAAAGTCGAAATATTTTGTGTATATTTTATATCGAGAAAGTGTAATAGTAAAAACAAACTTAAACAAATACGGTTAATTATATCTTCTTTATTTGAAGTACTGAATTTTCTGGTAGCTCTACGTATCGGATTCAATAGAGCTAGCTGCCCTATTTTGGGGTAAGAGACATCTTTTGGACAATTTTATTGAAAATTTATTCTAGAATTATTTGCCGCATATGTTAACAAATTTTATAGTATGTATATCAAGTCAGAGGTTATGAATATGATGCAGAAATAGACGCTGTTCATAAATTTTCCAAAAGATGACTTAATGTATTGTATACGGCAAGCTGTGTGCATTCAATGCAAGTTACTTAAGGACCGATAGTATAACTGCATATATGTACGGTGGCAGGTTTCCCACGCACTGATTATCAACTGATCAGCACTCTGACACAGGATTCATTTAGCTGCGTTGTTATCTGATTGCCCCCTCCCCCGTGTCTGCTAATTCTTAAACAGCACATTTTTTTTGTGTAATCTGAGAGACGAACGACATTCCTTTCAAACAATTTAAAATGAATCGTGTATGTGAAAATGGTATACCAATCATACTAAATGAACGAAAAAAGCCACCTATCTGCTATCTCGAGTAGCTTATTAAACCGAACAATAAACAAGCAGTGATGGTTCAGTGGATAGTATGCCGAACTTGTAACCGAAAGAGTGCGGGTTGGAATTCTACCATCAGGTCATCACGGGTCGGATACCGTGGTGTGCCTTTGGGCAACGCATTTTACGCCAGTTGTCTCGGTACTAAATAGTCAGCTTGTGCTGCTGTGCCGTAAACAGCAAAACAACAAACCCATCCTAATGGCAGTCGAGGTAAATAAAGATTTTTAATGGTAAAAATGCGATGTATAATCATTGTTTAATTCATTCTAAACACATTGTGAATAATATAATTTAATGACATGGTATCGTCTTACCAAGTCGTCCGTAATAGATAAAACTATTTACTGGTGCATTACATGCATCTTTATATGCACCATCACATACATACAAAAGGATAGGCGACAGGCAGACCAAAGAGATAGGTTTATATAACCAGCTATGCATCCTTTTACCTACAAACCTGCTGAACAATCTACTTGTAAATCTATGCCTGTCTGTGAATCTCCATTTTTCTGTCCATCGATTTCTAGCTAGTTGTGCGTCTCTTGGTCATTCGATCAACCATGTTGCATATCAGCTTATACAAGAATATGTCGTATATTTATCTAACTGGCAGCATGAAACTAACCGTCTTACTGGGCCCATTTGCGTGATGTCATTAACAGCCATAATGATAGGCTACTGATACACTTGACTAGGGCAGTTCCGCAAATGGCGGATTGCATATTCTGTAGGACAATTAGTTAAATGTCTAAAATCTCAAGAAAATGTTACTAATCGTACATTATAAGACTGTCAGTATCGATTTTGGTAATTTGTCTATAGGGATGCTTTCCCCATAACATCGGTGCTCTGGAGGCGCCGTTTACAGGACAATGCAATAATGCAAGTTTATGCAAAAAGAAACACATACCAAATGAAAAATAAGATCAATTACTTTTGTAAATATTTAATGTACAAAGTATAATTTCATAGGTGTTAATGACACAGAGAAACAGATTAACACACAGACGGGTGGGTATGTGAGGGGGAAGGTAGCCCACCATGCAGGTAAATTTGACTGAAATCATCTTCTGTGTCCTCACTGACAATGGTGTATTGATCAATGGGCATGTGTATATTCTATCGCATCATAATGATAGATAGATAGTTTGATGTACGTGAAAATAACAAGATTCATATAATTGACAAAGCGGCAAAGAAACAGCTGCTACGATTTATTTTTATTTAATTTTGTTTAATAAATAAGCTGTTAAACGAGACCACCGATTGAAGGGACAGCAGGAAATTTGAAAAAGGTGGTTGGGGACGTGGTGTTGTTATAAGTTACTGGCCTAAGATCTTCTTTCTCACACTAAAGGATGCATCCAATGTTCCCTCAATATTCATTACAATACGACCTTTGTACCATTTTCCAATGAAAAAATCTCCAAAACTGAACGCTCTCTCGATCCATGCAAATATTTGTTTATACATTCTTGTTCCTCAACACCACAGGAATGGCCTCTTCACCGCAATTCTTTATAACGGCATGAATTGTAATATTTATTAAATTTCCTCTTGATCGTTACATAAATCAATAAAGATTATAGAGACAACAACAAAGGAATAAGGTTACCGGATGTAGATAATTGCTAATTTGTCTCCTGATTTGTTTTCCCCAGAACACGAGACGGCGCCAAGGTTTGGGTGCTTTGGAGTCACTGTTTGCAGGAAAATACAATAGTACAAATATACGACACAATTAAACCCCAAAGATTGTATGAACAATATGAACAGTTACGTTTGTAAACAGTTAATGTACGAATGATAGTTTGATAGTTTCTCAGGTTTTAATCACAGAGACGCAGACTGACAGACAGATGGTGGGGGAGAAGGGGATGGGGGGTGGCAGCTGGCATACCATGCAGGTCAGTTTGGTTGAAAATTGTCTCCTGGTGTTTTCAATGACGAAGCTATTGATCAATTTACGTACGTATATTCTATAACACATACACATGCCAGATAGATAGACAGATATACATGTTTCGATTTATTTAATTCTGTTTAATAAATAAGATGCTAAACGATTCCACAAGTGAAGGGACAGTTGCACATTTAAGGGGGGGGGAGACTTAGTGTTATATTGTAACTTTTAGTTACTAGTCTTGGATTTCTCCCACTATAGTAAGTATCCAGAGTTTCTCTCAATATTTTTTCCAATGCGACCTTTGTACCATTTTCCCATTTTCCCTGAAAACAAACATCAAAACTTCGTACCATTTGAACATTTTCCTTTGAAACCAACCACCAAAACTAAACGTTCTCTTGTTCATTGAAAATATATACGTATGCATTCTTGTTTCTCAACACCACAGGAAGGGTCTCTTCATCTCAATTCTTTATAAAGGCACGGATTCTAGTTTGTTTTAATATAAAAATCTACTTCTTGGTCGTTACAAAATTAATGGACTATAGACACAACCACAAAGACTAATAAGATTTCCATATGTAGATAAATCTATCTTTGTGAAAAAGGATATTATATTTATAAAAAACAGTGATTCACATGAAACCCAACACTGCGTGCAAATAACATACCAGTCATCATTAAAAAGCCAGTCACATACTCAGAGCAAGACCCAGTGTTTCAAGTGATCTTTCTGTAACAAAGAATGCAATGTGCACGCCTTCTTTACAGGAGCAAGGTTTGTATTCTACATAAACAATTTACTGGTTCAAATGGGACGTATCAATTTCTATCTTTAGATGCCTTGTTTCTGTGTTAGCTTTTATTATTACTGACTGCACTACCTACACGTGCGACATTAATGAACATTCCTGGAAAAAGAGCAAGAAGCTAAATGAGCACCGTCAATTCAGGCACACTTTATTCCATACAAAGGTTAGCTCTAAAATGATACGAAATTATAATCATTTATACGAGGTTAAAACACAGATGCGGG